>LLCE01000162.1:0-79530 GCA_001414415.1 Hymenoscyphus repandus | reverse complement strand
ATGTTGTGGTTAAGGAGGGGGAGGGGGGAGGGGAGGAGATGCCAAGTCGTGTGAGAAGGACGAGTTGTTTGGAGGTTGGGGTTAGGTTTAAGGGGTCTTGAAGGGATATTTGGATATATGTTATGATTACAACGGGCACCGGAGAAGTTGACCGAGCGATGGGCTCTGGTCAATCGGCTGCCCTGTGACACGAGCTGGATGTCGAGGACCTACATAGTTTGTTGGAGAATGAGGCTTGCCTCTTGCTCAATTGTTGTGCAGACCTCCTTTAGCAGAAGGAGACGGCCATCTAAAGCATGGTGGACATGACCGCTGGAGGATAACCCGAGCTGAGCGAAGAGGCACTCGAGACATTTTATGCTGTCCAGATGCGCTGGGGAAAGTGTTGCCTCGAAACTAAATAGAATACGCCAGACTCCAAACGATTCTTCTTGGCTCGTTAATTTGTTAGCGGTACAGTTCCATTTGAAATGTAACTTCGAAATTTGCCTCACAACTAAGCGTCGGCTTGCTATCATACCACTCCAACAACCTCCTAGCAATTACGCATCAATGTCAGGTTTCAATAGCACTCTCTCATTTTGAGTCCTAGTTCAAAATGATTTAGCGTATCGAAGTTTGTTCGCTTTAGGAGGCTCGATCAAGCCAAATTCTGTGTTTTCGGGTTTGCGTATCCGTCATCCTTCGCAAGTGACATAAGTTGAACTACCCGTTTCCGCTCTTATGCCCGCCTTTGTTGTAATCTCACTCGAACCACAACTCCTAGATAGCATTAGCGAGCGTTCTGACAGATAAGTAAGTAACTGCAATCCACTCCAATGCTCTCATCAATCACTGCGATCTATGGTTTGGCAGCCAGTTATATTGCTCCCGACCTGTCCACAGTACTTCCTAGATAAAAAATCTCTATTCTCAAACATTTCCCCCCATTCATATACACAACAACAATGAACTACATCAACAACATCATTGAAGCAACCCCCACGCCAAGCTCCTCAATCATCAAGGAAGAAGAGTGTCCCATGCGCAGGAAAGTCACCCAAATCAACCGTAACGGCACCATCTGTGCGCTTCAAGAAATTTCAATGCGAGTGACGACATTCATGTTGACTCGAATAACATATCTTCAATCTTGTCGTACGTATCATACACGCTAGCAAATGATACAGTCATACCGGATTACACCAGTGGTAGTTGTCCGAATTCTATGCACGAAAGCTACATGATTTACGGACTCTATATAGACACTCATTTATCCCTGTAGTTAGAAGTGCAGTCCAAATTCAGGTAGATTTTCTTTGTCAGCATGAAAGACAATATTTCTTGTTCATAAGAATATGACTCTTGCCCCCTCATAATTCACCAACACAGTAGCTTAGCAGCCGTCGACACAGACCGCAGTCACCACAACCACAATTCAGCGTTCTGAGCCTGTTGTAGGCCATTTCATTTGAGGTTAGTTAGAGTAGTATAACTATGTGGATTGAGGATCGTTGGTTCTTCGAGGGTATTATTGAAAACACCCAAGGAGCTTAAATGACGGAATCTTTGGACCACCGGAAGGCGTGGAAAGTAGCGGGGTGGAGCAATGTGAAAATGGTGTTGTTATCTTGTTTTTGGGTAGTAGTTCTAACAGAATATTATCGTAAAGTACGGAATCGATAATAAAGATATCTAGAACTTTAACGAGGCTGGGTTTATAACAGGCGTTATCTTAACTATAATAGTCGCAACAAGCTTAGAAAGATATGTAAAAGCTAAAAAGGATATAGGCTGGTAACCGGGAATAGTATATAGTAATCCAGAGTATTAATTCTCAGGGCTGGAATGTTCCGCAACTTATAGTTATTACAGGGGAAAATCATTTCGCCTCTAAGTATCAAAATAGTAGATTTATACCCGACTAGGTGATTGCTGTTACTAATAAAGGTTAGGTAATAAACGAGAAAGTTATAGACTGGATTGGGTATTTTAAGAAGTATACTAAGTTCCGATCTATTAGTATTTGTCGCCTATTAACCCTCGATAGCTATAAGAGCTACTAATTCTACTGAACGTAGATAGAAGAAACTCCTAGTGACTAAAGGAAAATATCCGTCATAAAAAAAGCGAATTAAACTGGGGTAAGTCTAGTCGTATATTATATTACCCCGAATATTGTTTAATTCTCTGCTCCACGAACAATATTGGGCATCATACGAAGTGCCTCGGTCTTTCTATTAGGTGCACAGTAGACGTAGAAAGTCATAGTAGATCATGATCCACTTTTAATCAAACACCACTTGAACATAGGGCCTTCGTAAAAGATTATCACGGTCAGAGAGTCAAATTTATTAAGGGACGAAGCTCTATGCTTCTCGATGTAGATATTTTTTCTCTGGGTAAGGCATGGAAAGTTTGGCGGCGTGATGTAATGTATTTCGCGCTGTGTTAAATGCATGTCGAGAGCATGACCACCACCGGTATTCGAATATAGCTATAGCCTTTCTAAATTGAAGTTTGAAGGTTGGAACTTTGTTCAACTAGGTGGAGTCACTGTAGTCCCTTGGGTGCTGTATCTTCAATATATACAATAGATAAGATACAAAAGGATGGAAACCTGAAGCAAAATATACGTCATATTTCCAGCACCGGAAAGTGTAGAGCTGCTAAAGCAGCTGCAAAGCCTCTACGCGAGTCAAACAGGGTGGCTTATGTCTACTTGCTTCAAATTGATACATGTGGTCGATTCACTTTGGAGCATATTATAGTTTATCAGAAGTTCCAATGCCATTGAGAGTTTAAGACACGTTTTTAAAAAGTCTGGCTAAGATACGAGTAGGTTTTGTGGGATACAGGATAGAGCTCAGTTTGATATAATAGTTATGACCTTTGAGTTTCTTGGTTCTTTTCTTGAATACAATTGTAACCTTTTGTTATTATATCACTCATTATATACACAAGTATCACCCCCAAATTACTCAACACTAAGATCCTCATATACACCGCAATTTTAAGCCAAACCCCTTTTACACCCCACTATCAATCTGCCAAGGTGAATTATCCTTCGTATACTTGTTCCACCCATCACAAGTCGCCGGCATATTACCTGGCACCGTCAACTTATTATACAGATCTCCGGGCTTCTCAATAAAAGTAGCATGCAGCCCTCCGCTAATATGCCACGCAATATGGCAATGGAATGGCCAAACGCCTGGGTTATCGCTATCGTATTGAATCACCAGATGGCCATTCGCGCGCACCATATGCACGTCCCTCCTTAATGGATTCTCCGGTGCAATTATGGAGGATCCATCCCAGTCGCCAGGTCCTTCTTTAAGCACATACATGTTGTGGCCGTGAAGGTGCATGGGGTGTGAAGCGGGAGTGTGGTTGTTGACGACGATGCGAATGCTGGAGTTAGTGCCAAAGTTCTTGACGTTCCATTCGTCGGGGAAGTTCAGGTTACCTTTTGCTGTCTGTAGGAGGACGGGTTGGTTGTAGTTGGCGCGCATGGAGACTCCGCCAAAGGTCCAGAGGAAGTTACCCGTGGCGTTGATGAAGAAACCGATGTCCATATTGATCGTGGTGCTGGGTTCTTTGATGCCGATCTTGTAGTAGGGTGATGTGGTAATGAGGTCGTCGTTAACGCAGGTTCCTGGATCCGGGACGTTCCAGGCGGTGGAGGTGGGCGCTTTTCTGGTGTCCGCTTTGTCGTAGTAAATTGCAGCGAGCGCGGCAGGCTGTTTGGTTGCGCTGCATGGCGTAGAAATGTTGGCGCGCATCCAGAAGGCCGAGTCTGATTTCGCGCTGGCTGTCACGAGTACGTCTGCTCGCTGACCGACTCCAAGCATCAACGCTTGAGTTGTGTATGGTTTCTGGTCGGGTCGCTTAAGTTAGCCACGTGACAAGGAAGAAGGAGGTGATCTCGGGAATGAACTTACGATTGGTACCATATCATATGCTATGACGGTCATGTTGTGACCATCAATACTAAACCTCTGGAAAGCATCGGCACCACCATTGATTATTCTTAGTCGGTGCGTTTTACCAGTGGTGAATTTGAATTTAGAGATTCCTGCTCCGTTTGTGCATTTGGTATTGTCTCCAGTGACCTTTGTCGAACAATCAAAGTTCATTTTTCCATTGATAAGATTGTTGTCAGAAGCGGGTCTGCTGTATATTAGCTTAGGGTTTACAATCTATAGGGTTTACATACCGAGGATTTCCACCAGGTTTCATCACGTCTTGGAGAATCTCGAAGTATTCTTTGTGAAACCAGTCGGAGAGCATAACAGGCCCAAGATCAATATCGTACGGCGCATTTTTTGGCCCATAAACAATGAGAGGCCCGAACAATCCTCCAGCAACTTGTGAAGAGTAATGAGAGTGATACCATGTAGAACCATAGATTTCCGCTCTAAAGGTATAGGTCAAGGATTGCCCTGGAGCAATTGGGCATTGAGATACTGAAGGCACGCCGTCATACCAAGGGGTGTTGGATTGAAGAAATCCGTGCCAGTGAAGTGCTGTACCTTCTACAGGTTCCGTGATCTGATTGCGCACTGTGACTTGAATATAGTCGCCCCAATTGGCTTCTATAGATGGCCCGGGAAATTGACCATTTATCAGAATCACTTCTTTCTCATAGCCATCCGGGGCTATTACTCCACGTTTTATAGTGAAGTCGTACTTTCTCGTCACCCCTGTGAATGGGGCGTCTGTGTATGGGTTGTTCCCCAGCGCGCTGAGCAATCCCCACGGAAACCCATTTGGTAGTGGGTTACTGGTGAGGAAGCTGGGGAAGAGGGGCTGACTGAGAGTACCCCATAATGAAAGCCTGTCAAAAGTTAGGCCATAAATGATCGCATTTAGGAAAGGTATGACAGTGGCCACACGTTTAACAATGAAAGGAAGGAGAAGCTTACCCATTAGTTTGGCCTTGTGTGAGTGCAGCAACTATACCCAAGACTCCTTTGATGATATTTCCGAGGAAAGACATTTGATATAGTCCTTGTAGTATTAAAATGTGAGGGTATCTTTGAGTGAGAGAATCTTGGGGTGAGAACTATTAACACAGAGAGGCGTAGCGATTGAATAGAAGCAACCATACTGTACTTATACTAAGCCTTGCGATATCATTGTGCTCTGGAGTGAAATTAACTAGTCCGGGTGCTAATGCTCACGTTCCAGAGGCACTAACTGGGCGGCATGGAAGATGGCTTGGACTCCAAGGCCATGGTCATGACAAGCAGTACTAAGTCAGAGATGGCGGCAACGAACGACGAGCTGAAAGTAAAGAGGCGTGGGTGAGAGGAAGCACCAGAGGATAGATATAGGATCTTGGCAATGAGTATTGAGTGGACCACTGGTTGGCACTCTCGGGAGGACTGTGCTCAACGAGGAGAAAATAGGTGTTTGTTTAGTCCGGAGCAGACATGGGATGGAATACTTTGTAGCTGGCAAAGAAGTTCCGACCGATAGGCAGTAGCAGAGAAGGCGTAGGATCGACCCAATTAGTAAGTGACAGTTGACCTATGGTCGTATTTTTCTTAAAGGGGTTGGCATCGGAAGTCCGCGCAAAGCGTGTTCCCAAGACAGGACTAAAGTGGCGCAACGGCAACAAATTGATTAATCGGTAGTATGGTTCGAGGGTCAAACCTCCTCTAGATCCTATTTCTAGTATGCTTTCTGCGCCTCCAAAATTTCAGTACCTGCTTTACTGTTCATGAGGGAGAGTCTCTCGGACTTTTAGTCTGATGTCGTGCCTGATGGACCAAGCTAGGAGGACACTAATGTGCCGTCCCGTAAATTCATCACAACAACCTTGAAAAATGCACAAGCATGACCGTGCTATCATACTAAAGCGGATTTAGACATCAAAAGCGACTCGTTCGGAGCTCGAAGGTCTTTGCCCCCCACCAAGTTTGCCCATCATCATAGCGAGATCAGCCATTGGCCTCGAAAATATCCAAAATGGGAAGTGATGCCTAAGCACCACCTGAACGCGAGTCGCTTTATCCTATGAAGTTCAGAATACGAGTTGTCATCTATCTGTGCAACTCAGGAGTAGTTGTCCGCCTGATTTTATATTGACGTAAAGTCGCCTATCGATAGTGCAAGCCAATCTGCAAGTGTCGATTTGAGTTGTCATGCAGATTGTAAGCTTGCCAGAGTGGTAGAGATTTTTACTGTGATTTTTCTAGGGTAGTTCTAAAAGAGGAGGAAATCATATAGAAATGAGAGAGGGGGTTCAATTGAAGGCTTGCAAGTTGCCTTAATTTCTCAATAGCGAAATGGAAAGGTCTCCTGGATGAACCAGATAACCTTCAACATTGAGATGATCAGAGTGTGGCCGGCTGCTGAGTATGAGGGGTGGAGATGCTGTTCGTCGGAACCAAGCGGAAAGCCACAATTGACATGAAGGGCTTAATCATGCAACTAGAACTTAAAGCTTCTTTGATCTGCACAAGGAACCAAGTTATTGGGGGTGCTAAAGTTTTGTGTGACAAGACCACGGTTAAAGTTGCGCTGAACGACTCTTCCTCTCACGTACCAATCTCGACATAAATGAAAACTTGACGTTCCAAGTCAGATATGGCAAAACTTACGTCTCAAGTAAGTCAAAGCGATAGAGAAAACACTACAAGAGGTGTCTCCTTAAAGGATTTATGTTGCGAAGGCCCCATGTGCGGATTTGCAAAATCTAACCTGTGCGAGTGTTGATCCAGATCCAGTTTCAATTCGTTGTCCTGACATCTCGTCCAATAGACAGCGGGGTAAGAGTCGGGGATTTGAATTATGGAGTAAGAAGTGGCCCTTTTGCTGTTGATGTGGTTGAGCATGAGGCACAGAAGCTCAAGTGCTTGAAAATGTATAGCATGTGATTCGCGGGCCCTATTTTAGCAAAGTTACTCCTGAACTAGACCACGGTATTGCGCGTGGCGAACTTCTTGGTCCTCCAAAAGGATGTTAACTTTATGCACTGTTATCCGAATTTCGAGGCGATAAACAAACTGCTTCAACACCTCAGCATAAATGGAAGCCGCTTGCATGGAGTTATTGAAGTCATGCATAATAAGCTCCGTATCTTTCTGGATTTTGCTTGAGGCGACATACATGACTTTATGCTCGCGATATGCTCTTCGATCCAGGCCTCTTATGACAAGCTGCCCGAAACTCTTATATTGTTGGAATCTATGGACGCTTGTTGAACAATTAAACCAGTTTGCAAATAGATACTGAACTCATCGAAGGGATAATTCGATAAGCGTGACAAGATGCTGTATTTGACTAGCTCCAATCAAGTCTGGCTCCCGAGAAGATTGATAGTAGTGTTTAACTTACAGACTTGGTTAGAATCTCAAACCTCGTTCAAATAGGAACTACTATGTAAGTTCAAACACCTGCATCCGATGCACGAATTCCTTTTCAAACTGCACCTCCTATTTCCCAAGATGGCTTACTCTGATTTCTATCTAAGTGAAATCAACATGGTAGATCGAATGTAGTGACGTGCGAAGATTTGTGTTCATTGGGTATTTTGTTTAACAATTGGTGGTACATACTGCATTCATCGACACTCTTGGAGCCGTGAAATGGAGCCGCCGTGGCATTTTTACCACTTACTCTATTTACAATAGGCCACCACGCGTCCAGATAGCATCATTGGTGTAGACCCATCTGCATATATTTTCCTTGTTCATGATGCCATGTTTATTCGCTTTTGCTTGGATGGTATTTCTGCCGTCGCATGACTATTGGTCGGCGTTCTGCTCGGGCAAATGCTTCGAGTGCTTGTTGAGATACAGAATCCGTCCTGATGGTGCTTCCAATAGCCATAAAGAAACTTTGACATAGTGTTAACTTCATCGGTTGAGCTCAGTAAGGAGATTCCTACCCAAACGTGGCTCCTGATCCAACCATGTATTGCCCCAATGATCGCAAGACCCCGTTGGGACCGGCACCATATCGCATTATATTGACAGATCCTGGAAAGGTTAGGAGGTTGGAAAAGCCGACAGTCGCCATTCAGTCCGTACCGAAAATGAATCCTATAATTACACCGACAGCTAAGAATTCGTTAGCAAGAGAACCGAAGACAAATGGAGGGGTAAGATTATGCTACTTACTGCCGCCCATCATTGCACCCATTTTAACTGCGAATGGTCAGTAGGTACGCGATAGATCAACCAACAGCTATTTCCGGCTGCGAATTTGCTACTTACATTTGTCAACGGTTGAAGGACCGCTAATGTTAGCTCCTGCAGGAATAGGCATTTTTGATTGACAGCAGATTATCTCAGAAGAAATGTGGCGGGATAGATTGTACAGAAGAAGGGGTCGCAGAGCTTTTGTCTGATGGAGCAGAAATTGAAAGAGCTCTGTCATGCGGCGCCACATGGATGTTTCCCCAGGTTTTCTTGGCTCTCTACACGGAACTATTGTCGGGCCGTGATGACCCAGGGTAGGTCCCCCGAATCACACGTGATCATTGGAGATAGTGACGCGTTTCATGAACCATTATCGGTCGCATAGATTGTATACAATTACGAATTTGCTTTCG
Organism: Hymenoscyphus repandus; assembly: GCA_001414415.1. Taxonomy (NCBI): domain Eukaryota; kingdom Fungi; phylum Ascomycota; class Leotiomycetes; order Helotiales; family Helotiaceae; genus Hymenoscyphus; species Hymenoscyphus repandus. The sequence goes on along the minus strand of LLCE01000162.1, from coordinate 70,985 downwards.
TCTAGAAATTTTCGGACTTGCTTATTATCTTCAAAAAGAAAGTCTAGCCGCTTCATCTTTGAAGGGGTAAGCACGATTAAGCCACGTGATGTGGGCGCGTGCCTCCTCTGCAGATGCTCCCCACTTATTCCGATGCTACCGTATGATTGGCCCCATTTGAGGCGACCTCGCGAAGGGACCTGCAAACTCCATACGACTCTTTTCCAGCTTGGCAACATCAGAGCCACAAGGCAATTCCTCTTCCACCGCCGTTCATTCGAACATATCGTCTCCGCAGAAACAATGTGAGTGAGCATCTTCTACTTCAAATACAGTTCGAGAGGTGGTGCGATGAGGATGCTGCCAAGCAGCGTCCGCGGCAAGGCGGCTATTCGGCGCTTGCGATCATGGTCAAGATAGTTCAGTTCTCCCTAAACACCGCTAATGTTAGGGCAACACAGCATATCGACGTCTCTTTAGTATCTCCTGCTTCCCACATACTTGGGTGGCCCACAGAAGGATAAATATTTGCGCATCGAGTGGAAGTCTGAACCGTAGAGGCCCCGTGGTTGTGTCGAGGGGTTCGGGGGAGTTTTCACCAACATCAGCATTCCATCCACGATCGCGACCGGTGTCATCAATCTTCGCGTCCGCTCATAATATCCCTCACGAAAACCTTGCAGATGACGGCTGTCGCGAACCCTCCGAGCTTCCAGCAGAGCAACAGGTCGCCATGGGGTGTTAATGTCGGTCAAGGAGGACTCAATGCCATGAACCCCGACGAAGTCGCCCGAATGTTCATGCCACGCAAGAGCGCCTCACGCGCGAATTCATCATCTTCAATTGCTTCCACCTCATCTGCGTCGTCAACCTCAACGATAACGTCAGCACCACCACAAACAAATGGAGTACCAATGTCAACTTCAGGGGGCGATTGGGGAACCGCTGCTGCGAGAAAAAAGCCCCAAAGGGCAGGGCCTTGGCCGACAAGTAAAGCTGAGCCGATCTCTGGAGTCTCTACTGCTCGCCCACAATCAATATTAACTACAAATGGTCCTTCTGCGACTTCCGCTATGACCTCCATAAACCAACCGTCCTCTATTTTACCTTCACAACATATCCCTCAGAACCCCTCGCAACAACTTAATGGAGCTCGACCAGCTGGAGCGCCTATTGGCGAAGGAAATCCGGTACTCTATCTTCTCTCCATGAATGGTACATTTGAGCGAAAAACGATATCGGTCCCATTTTACCCAGACAGTCTTCGGATAGGCAGACAAACCAATGCGAAGACGGTCCCAACACCAGCTAACGGTTTCTTCGACTCGAAAGTGCTTTCTAGACAACATGCAGAGATTTGGGCGGATCGGAGTGGTAAAATTTACATTCGCGACGTCAAGTCGTCAAATGGCACATTTGTCAACGGGGCGAGGTTATCTGCGGAGAATCGAGATTCAGAACCACACGAGTTATCAACTCAGGACCATCTTGAACTGGGAATTGATATTGTCAGTGAAGATCAAAAGACGGTTGTTCATCACAAAGTCGCTGCAAAAGTTGAGCATGCAGGTTTCCTCGGCGCAACGAACAATGTCCTTGATATGAACTTTGGGGATCTTGATCCTGCAAAAGGTGCTATGATGGTATCATCTCAAGGTTCATTGCAAATGAGAGGCCGCTCGAGTAGTCAAGGATCATTCGGTAGTAATGGCCGGATGGGCCCACCACCTAGCACAGCGGGAAGCCAAATGAGCGTCATGGGTCAGCAAAGGCCAATGAATTTCTGGTTAACCCCTGTCACAACGGAGCAGATAGTGAAGAGGCTATCGGTATGTGTTTCAGGTACTTAGGATTCACATTTACTGACAAGATCTGCAGCACGAAATGAGAATTGCCCGTTCCCAGACCCATGATTTAGGGAGAGCTGATGGCTTCCTTGGGTCGTTGATAACGAAGCACGATATCAAAGAAATCGACAAACAGCCTCTTATTGAAACGTCCAAGATACCACTAGTCAATGGGGGCTCACTGCCATTTCGAGATGCTAAACCTCGTTTTTCAGATCCACCAGCACCACCTCCTCAGCAACCACTACCCGAGAAACCTGATGTCACGCGACCTCATACCTTTGAGCCCTCGTCTCCCTCTCTAAAAAGAAGCAACACCGAAAGGCCTCGTTCCGTTCCTAATGCATCTCCTGTCCGCCAGGAATCATCAAGTCAGATACTTTCACTTGTGGAAGCGCTTGCATCAGCCAAAAAGGAGATTGACTCGCAAAGCGCCCGAATGCGCGATCTCGAAGAGATGCTTTTGAAAGAGAGACAGGCTCGCGAACTTGCCGAAGATGTTGCAAAGCGCCTTGAATTGCAATCCGACACGAAATCAAATGGTCACATTACTCCTGAGGCTTCTCTCACCGTCGAGGAGAATTTCAAGGCACCCTTTGAATCCTCCTTGGTTGTCGGTAATAGTATTACGCAGAGTTCCGCTAACGGAAAAGCGGTTGATCCCTCAGCCATATCTGAATCGACGCTACTATTAGAGCAACGGCTGGAAAGCATGATGGGTGACATGCAAACATTGAAGGACCAAATGGATGCTTTCAAGAATCGTGCAGAAACTGCCGAATCTGAAAGAGATGCGGACAGAAAGAGCTTGGCTGAGATGGTGACAAAGATTAGATCAGATGAAGAACTGCGGTCGAAAGTGCAAGATAATGATTCTTCCGCTTCGGTGAGGAAACTTTCAGAGCTCCTAGATGGTAAGGTTGAGGATCCAAGCCTAGTTGGTCCACTCCTAGAGAAGGCTGGTCTATCGAATGGACACACCTTGAGCCCGGAACAAAGTACAGAACTGGCCCGATCAACCATGAGCACCTTATCAAAACCACCAGGGAAGCAAGATCCTTCAATGTATCATGCAGCACCATACGCTTCCATGCTTGGTGTTGTGCTGATTGGTATGGGTTTCATGGCCTATATGAATGGATGGCAACCACCCAAAGTCGACCGATAGACAATTTTCTCACGGCATACAATCGTTTAATTTTACCAACCTGGGGTCACACCAAGTCTGACACAGCACATACATACATATTTTCCTTTGTCCTTTCTTCTTACGATGTAGCAACTGAAGGAGTTACCGGTGCGTGCGGCATGAAAGCCAGTGGTGTCACCAAGCACTACTGTACAGGTTGGGTTTTTTTTGGCGGGTTAGGTCTGGTTGGTCTAGGCGGCATGTGCACTACTTTTGAATTCGACTGGAGTTTTTTTCTTCTTCCGTCTTGTGCCGACATTCTTTTTTCGCCTAAGATGAATAGGCTTTGAGGGCGCTGCGTGACGATGAATGAGATGAGATGAGACGCATTGAAATGGGCTTAACAGAAAGGATGTTGATGGAGGAAGTGATTGATTGATAGAATATTTCAAGTGTTCCATGGGATGAGTGGTGTGCTGAGGATGGATACACTCGTGTGAGATAGTCTTGTTTATATTGAAAATGGGAAGGGATTAGCAAACCAACACCGAGACCTTCGAGGCTACTTCAGTGTACGCTCTTCTAACAATGCCACCGGCATCTAGGGACTTTGCTTACCACTCTCAACAATTTCCCTCATACTGATCCAGTCTCGCTCCTAATCCCCATCACCGCGGCTGTTTATCACATGCCACGCCACCGACCTCCGTGTTTCGAAACAGGGGCCACGGCCGGGTTGAAAGTAGTCTCGTGATACAGCTACCGCTGTACCACTTTAAGCGCTCAAGGGGTCGGATCTCGTTCGCACGCCCAAACTTAGTTGATATTAAATTTGTTAGTTCGCCGAGTTTGTGATTTATTATCTTTCTCGCCGGATAGTGTTCGCATGACTGACTGGCTCGAAGATACAGGGTCTACGAATTCGCTTAGTGACACTTAAAGTTGGCCAGAGGTTCCGAGTTTCTACGGAAACATAGCACGAAGGAGGAGTTTGAGTGGAGAAGCCTAATAATGGTTTAGGTTAACAGCCTGAGTTGGGGCTTCGACAATTTTCTGGTGGCTTTGTTCTTCCTTATTAAGGCGGACAAGCGAGCAGATCCAAACGTCGGAAAGTAGCACAATATTATCGACCCTCACAATGCAGGTACTTATACATCAAAAACCACTGTATAGAGTACTGTATACAGCTAAATCACATATATATACAGAAAATTCAATGAAATATCTCCCCTTATCCAATCACCACCAACACTCCTACCATCTGAGGATCAAACTTTCAACTTCCACCCTAAGAACTAGGCAGCGGGATACTCTGTGCATTATTCGTAAACATCCCCACCGGATCAACCTCCTTCTTAATCCTCTGCAGTCTCGCAAAATTCTCCTTCCCATATAACCTCTCACTCCACTCACTTTCCGTTAACGCCGTATCCCTATAATTCGCAAATCCCCTCAACGGGACCCCCGAAGCCGTAAGCGCATTTTCAAATGGCAACAACCCATTCTTCATATACTGGATGCCATCCTCCGGCCATATGGGCGTAGTGGAGGCGAGGTTGGCCTCCCAGCGGATTAGCCAGAGGTTGTTGCCGTGGGCGTACGAGGTATCGGAGTCCTTGACGTCGCGGGAGACGCCGCCCCAGAGGTCGAGATAGCCGGATTTGCGGATGTCGGTGCGGTTGAAAGCCAGTGTTGTGTATTTGTAGAGGGTTGTTGCGAGGTCGGAGGTGAGAGGCTTGTCAGCGGTCAGGGTGAGGGATTGCACGTATAGTGTTCGACTCGTTGAGGATCCACCGTCTGTGAGGTTGAAGCCTGGGTTAGCGAGTGATTCTTGTGTCCACCAGTCAAACTCGCTCTTGGTCAATGTGGTATTGGCGGGCATGCGATCCATCAGCGGCTTGAGATCGGCTTCGAAGTCGGATGGGTTTCCGTAATAGTAACCTGTTCCTGCATATGGAGGTGAAGTCAAAGACCAGCGTATAGCGAAGGTGTCGGGTGCCTCGTTAAGTGCGTACTCTTGTAAACCCATCAATGCAGCAACTCCAACCTCTGGTGCCACCCTCCCCACATTGAGAGTAAAATTGATGGCTGTTGGATGTTCAGGAGCATATGTTCGAGTCGTCAGACTTGTGAGGATACCGAAGGAAGCACCAGCACCTTGAGCTGCGAAAAACAGATCATCTCCCTTCGTTGCAGTGAAACTTGTTCCGTTATATAGCATATAAGTCACCGACTCAAGACTGTCCATGGGGGTCCCCAAGTAGCGACTCTTGGTCGAAAAGCCACCACCGATTGAGCTACCCGCGAGACCAGGCCGACCATGTCGGACAGTTGGGAAATGGCGTCCATATCCATCCCAAAGGAACTTCGACACAGGGCCAACTCTGTTGCCTGCACCATAGGTCAAGAGATTGGACGCCGTGTCGAATGTCATGCTGTTAAAATTTGCCATGTCTATCACGAGGTTACCATCATTTCCAAAGCCATAGGCGGCAAATGAGTGACCACCAGCAAGAGGGGAGACAGTCGTTCCGGAAGCAAGAGCACAAGAGAGGGCGCTGGCCAGTTGACTTTCGTCACTTGGATAGGCCATCAATGCTGGATTTGGTTGAATACGGCCTTGCCAAGCCTTGGTACTTTGAGTCCAAGTAGCATCGTTCGGAGATAGGGTAGTTACACCAGCAGTTATCAGACAACTCGCAAGATCCGAGGTTGAGTTAGCGGATTGACGCGGAACAACCTGAGGAAGAGCATTTATAAGGGGTGCCGCGACAATGAGCGTGGAAAAGAGAAGTGACTTCGCCATGATGAAAGAATGTCTGGGTTGGGTAAAATGGATGGATAGATAAACAGAGAACGAGTGGAAGCCTCAATTAAGCCCGTGCTAGAGAAGTGAAAATTATGACGGCCCCTACTGCCTTTTATGTTTTCCCTTTGGCCGACTCCATCACTCTCCGCCAAGATAACATCATCATATGTGTGGAGATGCTCATCTGAATGGAAACTTCCAAGAAAGGTTGTTTGATCGTAATTTGGGTAAACAAATGTTTTTAAGCGAGATGATAATTGCTAAGGTTATATAAGTAATACCGCAAGCCTCGTTGTTGAATGATGTGACAGCCAAATCAACCTTTGAGGTAATGAGAGTCAATAATGGCTTGAAACGTCCGAGGATTCCGGGTTTGGAGCAGGGTCCCTCGTGGTGGCCAACAGATCATGAACTTGAGTATGGAGAAAACCCATCAGTCGACTGCGGGGATAGATTGCGAGCTTGGCAGGAGGGTGGTTTTTTGTCTTCAGGTAAAAGTTCACGGCGACCACTCAAAAGGACGAGGGCTGCATATTGCAGTGTTCATGAGGCATGAAAAGAATGTGGAGGGAGTTGCTTGGATCTTTGTACAAGCGAGAACCTTAAGCTTCGCCTCCATCAGGGGCTCGGCTCACATGGGAATCCCTTGTAAATAATAAGGCGTCGAAACGAAACGGATCATCTAATGTTCCAATAGGGCACCACACAGCAGTCGAATACCTGTCGGGTTTTGCGAGAGATTTGCCGAAATCTGAAGACTCGGAATGTGCACCCAATCTGACGTTCCGTCGGCCGACAAAGAGTGGTTAGAGAAAGTATAAGGCGCTTGTGTGAGAATGTTCAAGAGCTTTAGTTATTAATTGAACGCCGATCCCTTGTCTGGCCTCGGAATGTCCCGTCATTTTCTCCTCGAATCAGAAATATCACCACTCCTTTTCCAATGGCACAAATCGTCCAGATATCAATTTTAGAGCGTCTCGCGGTACACGTGGAGTCTTTGAGTTTGAGAACAGGAGCCACCACTTCCTAAGCTGCTACTGTGCCCAAGCAGATTCGACGGCTCGAGCCACTACAATTTATCAGGCTATATCACGAGGTCTTGTTAGTAATATATTATCGCCTAAATAATCATACTAAAACGCTCTCCAGAGCTCGAGACAACTATTGATGTCGCATCTGGCAGCAAGTATTTCCAATGACGACCGTAAGATATCATGTCCTCAACCTTTAGGCTATTGATAATTGATTCGAGTCCGTCAATATACCACTTGGCTTGGGAATTGTTTCCAGATAAGCCACCATCATTGGCGGAGAAGCCCCATGCTAATAAAGTTGCCCAACATACCTCATATATCCCTTGGGTCTAGGCCGCGATGCCAGCCGTTGGGTCTGTAGATTGTTGGAGTTTCTGCTCCTTGGAGTATCGTAATAGAGTCTTGAGATTCACCTATCCACACATAAATGCCCATTGAATACGGTTTCTTTTCGAAGTACGGTGGCATCCCAACTGACTATTGTCACCTTTCGGCCCGTCATTGCATTATGATGGTCGTAAGCAAGAGAATAATCCTGGCAAGCTCGCTGACGTTGAGCATGTTCCGGTATGCCATGAGGGCAATGCCAGTACGACTGAGTAGTCCACTGAGGTGTGCTCAGATACTCCTTCGTAACATTCGACTCGATGGTCTCTAGCTCATCTGCATTGTGGTTCTGCTTAGATATTGTATGGTGGACCTCGACAACCTTGAGATAGTCTTTATTTTCCAGCCAATCTTCGAGACGTGGGATGCCGAAATATTTCGCTTCCTCCAAAAGAGCCGTGTATAAAGTATAATCATGCCCCTTAACATTATCATAAAAGACGGGACGAACCCCTCGTCGGAGGAACCGAAGAATGTGTTCGAAGAGATCTCCATCTGCGTCCACGAAGTATGATCCATCTTGTAATTCATTGTCCCATCTTCCAGAAAGGAGAGCTGCAAAGTATCCACTACCTTCTGTCAATGTCTCGCGGCTCGTAGTATATCGTCGTTCGCCAACTTGAAGTGTAATTCGAGAGTCTGCGACGTGAGATCCTATAACCTTGGGCCGGTCTCCGTTATCTGCGTTGGGCATCGTCCTGCATATCATCGTAAGTAAATACTTTAATAATGCCTGTCCCAAGTAAGACGTGCACTTACAAAGATATTCTTGTTTCTGTCGAGCTAATTAATGCCATTGTTTTGGTAGGTATCGCAGGGGCGCCGCGGGGATATTCGGGCCGTACCGAGAGACTGGCATGTGATCGATCACGTGTCTGTAGTTTGTGTAACATGGAAAGGTACTATATCAGTTTTAAAGGGGGCACTCCATACAAACTTTCTCAACAATCATTCAGCCGAGGGATGCGATAGCCTACATAAATACAAAGGGTGAACTTTAGCCTTTTCCTTCGAGATTAGGGGAGATTCGCACATCGGCCAGCGTATCTCGAGGAGGTTGTAGAATTTCCACAAGGCAAATGAGTGAAGGTTTGTTAGGTCTATTTATAAAACGCCTTGCAACTGCATCTATAATCGTAGACGCTAAAATTTTCCTAAAAATAAGAAGAACTAAGTCTTGTATGATGTACATCCATGTATGTATGGTGACGGCTGTGACAAAGCTACAGACATTAGCAATTAGCCGTCTGACAACCTGAGATGTTGCACAATTTTGGCGGGATTGATCTTGGCACGATAACTGCGTACAGGAAGGCTTGTCTCTCTAATAATGATAAATTTTGCCTGCTTAAATCTAGTATGTAGTCTACACTCCATCCTTCTTATTTTGTGGCGTCTCTTATGCTTCAAGGCCCCTTTGAGTAGATAGCATGTCTTCCCTAATATCAGCTTACTCTTTTCTAGCTCTAACATTTTTTCTCTGGAATACTAATGCTAACGCAGAGATTGTACCGACTACTAGTTTGAAGTCAAAGCAGCCTGCCACTGGTATCTGGGTAAGTCTAGCAGTGCCGGAGCTCTGAGTTTGTGGACACACAATTTGAAGGACATCAGATACATAGAGAAGTATGACAGTGAAGAATACAAGGGAAGGGCGATGAAAATAGGTGCTGGTGTCACATTCGGAGAAGCCTATAGCGCCGCCTATGAGGCTGGTGTATCAGCAGTAGGCGGCATCTGCGAGGTAAGTAAATTCGAGAGATAGTCTGACCTTTCGAGCTGAACAATAATAGAGTGTCGGATATGCAGGAAGCTACAAAGCGGGAGGTGGTCATTCGCCACTTTGAAGCCTTCATGGCATGGCAGCCGACCACGTCCTTGCCCTCGAGCTGGTGAATGCCTCCGGAAAGTTCATCACAGCTTTTTCAATAAGCAGCCCTAACCTCTTCTGGGCACTTCGTGGTGGTGGAGGAAGTACATTTTGTATCGTCACATCCATCATCATCATCCGTACACTACAGGGTCGCCGCAACGACAAATATTTTCTCATTCAGTACATCAAACAAAATAAGTGAAGACACATTCTGGGCAGACGTTCGTGCTTGTTTTGGAATGTTTATCCCTTTCACCGAAGCAGGCACATATTCCTACTTCTGGATCTGCTGGAATAAAAACAACGCTTCCTATACCTATAGATTGGAGCCCTTATTTCTGCCGGTCCTTCTTATTGTCGACTTCCAGAAGTCAACTAAACTTTTTAATTTTGACCAGCTAACACCTCTTGGTATGTCGCCCTTGGATAACACAAGATTTTGCTGGGATTACTACAGTGCGTTCAACAATAGTTGGCCAGATGAACATATAGGCACATGGAACTCAAGATCGGGGAATCGAATATTCCCACGCTCACACTGGGAAGATCCTTTCAAGTTCAACAAGATATTTTAGATGCTGAGAAATCATAGTGAGAAGGGGTATACATTTGGAGGCTCTCATATGGCATCACAGAACCCTTTTAATGTTGGCAATGCTGTCAATCCTGCTTTTCGGAAGGCTATTGCGTTTCTTCTTACAATGAAATCCTGGGCTGCGAATTCAACAGAATCTCAGATCAAGGAGATTTCGCAGGATCTCACAAACAAGGTCATGAAACCCTGGCGGGATGTCACGCCAGTGAGTGAAAGGGGTGGAAGTTATCTTAACAAAGCTGATGTGAATGAGCCAGGGTGGCAAGAAATGTTTTACGGGAGTAGTTATAAGAGGGTGAGCGAGATTAAGAAGGAATGGTATCCAGAGGGCTGTTTTATACTGTGACGGGGGTGGGGAGTGAGGAGCGGGAGTTGAAGGATGGGGAGCAAGTTGTGATGACGCAAAATGGGAGGCTATGTTGGGTGTAGAGGCAAACTAAAAAGGCAGCGTTGAGGTTCAAGAGAGGTAAGGCCATGGCCAAGGTATGACAAAGCTCGTAGGAATTCTGATCTTCTCATGGGATTGCCAGGTCTCCGCATAAAACACAACTGTCTGCTTAGTATAGAAGCCGCATTCTGAGGTCTACAAAAGCGAGATGTTAGAAAGTGCGATTTCTCTCTCGCTATCTGACAGTACTAGCTGTGATTTGACCATATTCTCATTCGCGAATATTCTCGTTTTTGATAATGCCAGGTAGAGTGATGATATCGCAAATTCGGCCATTTTAATGCTCGCAACCTCTCGCGATATATCGTCAGCTCACCTCCTTTCTCTTCATTCAGCTTCACAGCAAGTGCTTTGATGATCTTCTTTAGCACCTGCCCCTCAGGACCGAAGCACACCTCAAACACTTTTACAAAAAAAATCTTTACATCTTCTTCTTTCCCTATTATCGGCCCACACCCTCGTTGTGGAGGGCCTCGGAAACATCCTTCGCGAATCTATGTTGCGTCAATACCATCTATACTTTCATATCGAGGGTGGAACTTCTACGAGGGAGAAAATAACATACCTGCATCAATTCAAACCCCACAGGCTCCTCACTCAAAACAAATAAAGCCGTAATTACGTTATAATCACTTCTCATTAACGGCCAACAAATGATCGACTTACTCCTCGTCAAGGCCTCGTTTCCACTAAACTATCCAGTATGGTTTAGTAATCAGCCTACTCCCTCATCTTGGAGTGCTTGTCAATCGATCCATTCTATTTATGAGTGCCTTAGGCTTAGGTGCTAAGATTATTGCGGTTCTCAGGAAGTAGATGAGATGGAGAGGGGATCTTAGACTTAGAGGCGATGGAAAGATCATTGAGGACTGTGACAAGGGTAGGGATGTAGGTTGGTGGCAAGATGTGCGAACTCGATTGACGTCCATATTTGCTGTGTTTGTGGATGGATTACGTGTTATTGATACACCCGAAGCAAAACAAACCACGTCCTGTTTATCTTTTCCTCTCAGGGAATTCTCCAGGTCAAATTCTTCATCGTTCCATGCTCAAAGCATGATTAACAGACCAACACTGTAGACTTTCATGCACTCTTCAGCGACCAGAGCGGCTTCATCTTCCAGTTAACATGAGCAAGCAGCAATCACTCCATGTACTTTTTTACCGAGGTCTGCCGTCTGTACTAAGATGGCAGAAAAACTTAGAAATTTGGTTAGATGTTAGGCGTTTGCGAATTATAGATGGTAGGAATGAAATTACAAACCTGGAGGAGTTGAGCAAATGGTGGCTTGCTTTTTGTAGTCATACATCTCGCTTACTCCGGGTATATTCGTGGTGGAGTTGAATTCAGCATAGCTGTTTTTGCAAGTCCCAACCTACCTACTAAATTCAACCCTCATAAGACTCCTATCATTTGTTATCCTCTAACTAAATACTCATATTATCTCTAATATCCTTCCACTCCTCTCCCCTCTCTTCCACAATCCGACCGGGGATCTCCCTCCATTCAGCAAACCCACTCCTGCTCCGGCGCAACTAACACCGTCGAACACGTCATACTGGCAGTCTAGTACACATACACCTTACAATCTTTCCCATCAATGCTTCTTGCCTCGCCAATCACACCTAAGCCTCTACATTGGTCGGTGATGAGGAGACTAGCCGATACTCGATTTATTAAACACGTGGAGTTCGTGAGGGTGGAGATGTTGGTAGAGGGAAGCTTGAGAGCTTGGAATGGGGATTTACATGGGTGAGCCCATTGAGACGAGGTTTAGCTTGTCTTTGGGACAGTCTGAGCCATATTTGTCTAAGTATGCTTTGGATTTATCGTCTGTAGGCGCCGTTACAATATCTAAGATCAATCTCCACGCTTAGCAAATAAATAAAGGCGAATGGACTTAATATTATTCGGGCTATGTAAGCTTCACGTATCTGGGGCAACTCGCTCACACTAGCGAATGAAAACCGCTTGTTCGTAAGCGAGGGTAAAGTGGAGGAGGCTGACAAGATAGTAACATTAATTGTTCCAACTACCTCTTATTAAAGCTCAAAAATCCGATCTGTCCATATTGCTAGGTTTCTTCTTTCGCTTTTAGTTTTAGGTACCCTCCTTTGATATTTACCGTAAACTCTAAAGAGTGGTACTAAGTGTCAGACCTATAAGTTTGAGCCAAGTTAAGTGTAGCTGAATATTTAAGAGCGGGAGTATTCAAGTGGCTTAAAGTAAACAGGAAGGTAGTTGCGGTAAGAACCCTCAAAATATAGCACACAGACAAAAGAGTATTAGAGATCACTTTTAAATAGACTAGATACATAGAATATATACAAATCATTTCACAACCACATGTCCTCCACAATCTTATGTTCAAGCAGTCGGACTCTCCACCGCAGGCGCCGCAAGCACAAAACTCAACATCGACCTCGCTGGCACACTTCCTCCTACACTCCCATCCGCCGCAACAGCCACCGTCTGCGCCGTAAAATCATTACTCTGATTAGTCAACCACGCCGTGGCATTCCCCGGCATAAACCCCGTAACCGCAATCTGCAGCGTCGCAGCACCCGTCCCCGTATTTAGCACATTAACCGCCACACTCCCATCCACATTCCTGAATGCCGTTGTCTTAAAACTACCACCAGTTGTCCCGACACGGACAGCACCGGGACGAACGGTGCGGGAGTATTGCGCGAAGGCCCAGAGACGTTTGGATACTGTGTAGCCGTTTGCGTCGGCTTGGACGAGCTTTTCGTTCGTGGAGCCGCCCTGGGTACCGATCCAGTAGATATAGGCCGAGAGGTTGGATGAGACGATGCCGTTGTAGACGGTGGTTGCCCAGGTCATGCCCTCGCCTGAGCCGCCATTGTTGTACCAGGAGGTTGTCCAACCGCCGTTTAGGTCCGAGTATTCGGTCTGCCAGCCGTGCTTGGTGGAAGAGAGTGATCCGGAAGAGCGGGATGTGTATTCGTGGGACGAGACGACGCCGAGGTATTGGTCACCGCCTGCGGACTTGATTTGGTTGTACATGTTGTTTGTTTGTTGCCAGCCGGTGTTTTCGCAGCAGACGATCTGGACTTGAGTCATGTTTGCAGCGTCGAGGGAGGGGCGGAGGATTTTCATGAAGGCGGTTGCTTGCGCACCGTTGGAGAGCATGGATGCGTATGTGGCTCTAATAATTACAAAGTTAGCAAATGTTGTTTTAGGTGCCGGCAAGTAGCGAGCTCGTACGTGAAGTCAGGCTCATTCAAGAAACCAAGATGCGTAATTGGGATCCCAGCATCAATGTAATACTTGATGTATTGGATCAAGTAGTTCGCATATGCTTGCCTCCATTCATCCTTCAAGCTTCCCCCATTAGCGTCATTATTGTTGCTCTTCATGAAACCTGGCGCAGACCAAGCATTGGCATAGAAAGTCTTGACTCCATATTCAACTGCTCTCTGACTGACCCAAAATTGACCACTATCTTTTCCATCCCAAACATAATTTGGCGTCGCTGTTGCCGCACCAGGGGACTTGGGTAGAATGGTGTTCATCCAGTCTGATCTCGAATCTACAGAAGATCCAAGGCCATTTCGAAGAATGGAGAATCCCGCTCCAGTTTCGGTGGAGAAGAAGAGGTCAAGGAGAGCTTTGCGTTTGGGTTCTGGCATGTTAACCATTAAATTTGCACGTTGGAAAGCCTCTGAGAAGCCGAAGCCATCCATTGTCTGATACTTCTTGGTGAGGTCAACAGTGATTTTGGTAGCCTGTCGTGGCGACAGATTTGGTGCTCCAAGGGCAAGCAGTGGCATTGAAGCCACCGCAAGTGTTGAAAATTGCATGATGGTGGTACTTAGAAGATAGTGTTTATGCTGAAGTAGACGACTAGCTCTCACACTTTGGGGAGGCGCCCTTATGAAGACTTTTTGAAAATGCACATTCCAAAAATGATCATACTGCCTGGACGGCAATATCTCTGGAAGCAGTGGCAAGAGGGCAGCTCTAGAAAGAAATTACAATTTAGCCATATCTTCCGTCTTGGACGTACGCCATGTGATGTTGTATCATTAGACATGAGAGGTTCTTTAATCCGGTTTAAGATGCGGGGCACCATTAGGAAGTACAAGAAGCATTTTCTCACTTGAGACTGCCACAGAAAACGTCCAACATGCCAGACACAGTCATCTCTGGGGAAGTGGTTGTTTTTGAACAATGCATGAATAAAATAATTAAATAGATGAAGAAACTAGCTGTTGAATATTTTTTTCTTCTTTTTTTCTTCTTCTTTTTTAATTGAGCATTACCCATATTGATCTTGTAGAATGCATCGGATAATCAACCAGAGAGAGCCTCATCGAGGATACCACCTTCGTCTTCAATCGCGAGTGTTTTATTAGAATCTTACAGAAAGTACACATGAATTGATAGAAGTTCGATCATGTTGTTGAAATGATGTTTCCACATACCAAGTCCCAAAGTAGTCAAGGCAAAGATGGCTCGACCAGCCAATGTTGATGAAGATGCGAGGAAACTTGGCTTTACTTAGAATGTGGGGTGCATAAATAGTACTCTCTGTTGTCCTCGGCACAGTGGAAGGCGGACATTCCGTCGTCCACCACATATGGATGAAAGGGATGATTGTTTATCCTGAGTGCGAACCTCGAAGTTGGAAGATCGGATAAACAGGACATAAAGATGCGAATGAGCCTAAGTGACCCGACCCACCACAAGGAAATGGCAAGCAATGGCAGGAAATGGCGACAATTTCTCTTCTTAATGTATTAAGTGATGTATATCAATTCGGATGGCGAGTTGTACTAAATTGTCTCTCTTGAAATCACAGTTTTGCTTGTACAGTATCGCCATCACCAACTTCAGCTTTCGCCCTCTCTCTCAAGATTTTCCTCAAGATTTTGCCAGACTACCACATCATTAGCACACAGAGCATAATTCATAGTACTAAGGCTTACCGGATTTTTGGGTATTGTATCTACAAAGACGACTCCACCAACCAGCCGTTTATGACGACTCACTTTATCGCTTAACCAGCCCTGCACCTCTTTCTCCTTGCCCTTCTCGCCTTGTTTAAGAACTACGTAGGCTCTGGGTACCTCCTCGCCTTGGACAGTTACGCCAATTACACAAGCATCGGCAATTTGCGGGTGATCCAAAAGAATATCCTCAAGTTCCGCAGGCGCTACTTGGTTGCCCTTGACTTTAATGAGCTCTTTTAGTCGATCTACGATGTAGAAATAGTTTTCCTCGCTCGCGTAGGCAATATCTCCTGTACGCATCCAAGTTCCGTCCGGAGTGTCGACAAATATTTCTCGAGTTGCTTTTTCGTTTCGCCAATAGCCTTTCATGAGACTATTTCACATTAGTTGCGTGAGTCAAAATGCTTACGAGCAGTCATTTAGCGGATGGGTATATCACCTTGGCCCTTGTACCCAGATCTCCCCACGCTCGCCATTTTCAACCTCTTTCTTTCCATCAATATCCATGATTTTGGCACGGCAGTTGGCAAGTAACTCCCCAACTGACCCGTTAAGTGCATCAATTCTTGGGTCCCAGCCCAGTAAGGAGCAGGTTGCTTCAGTCATACCCCATCCTTGCTACCAAAAATCAGTTTTCTCAACCTCGTTCTCAAGCATCAAATCACATACTGCCAATTTTACCGCACCCGGCTGCCATAGGGTAAGAACTTCTTTACTGATCTCAATTCCTAGTGGCGCAGCACCTGAGCCGATATCTTCCACACTGCTGAGATCATACTTTCTTGAAAGAGGCGATTTTGCGAGTGCCTATAGTTTAACATCAGATCAGTGCTCGACTCCCTGTGAGATGATATAGACTTACTACAACAATTGGGGGCACTAGCGTTAAATTTGTAATTCGGTGCTTCTGGATTGCTTCTAGTACCTTGACAAAGTCAAATTTGACCATGATATACACAGGTAACTCGCGTTTTAAGGCTCCAGCGATGAAGACATTCTGAGCCATAGCGTGATACATGGGTAGGAAGCACAGTAATTTCCTTTGTAAGTTAGCCAATATGAACAATGAAGAGGAAAAGTTACCTACGCCCTGCTCGTGAATTCCAAGTTATCTTCTCTAAGGGAATAAATGTGAGTGAATTGTTTCGTATTCGCCACACACGAGTAATGAGTAATCATGACGCCTTTGGGGACACCAGTCGTGCCGGAGCTATAATTCAAGCACACAATTGCATCTTTCGGGTCTTGAGGCTCATACCATCTGAAATCTTCTACTGAGGCCTCTGAAGCCACAAGAGCATTTAAATTTTGAACACCAAGTCGTGATGTGCCGGTATTCTCGAAGAGCAGATTGTCGAGCTTGAAGACCTGTGATTTAGACATCTTAATACTTGTAGCAGCCGCAATACCCAGTTCCAAGGCCTCGTCAGCACATATCAGGAACTTTGCGTCTGCATCCTTCAGCTGATTGGCAAGCTCTCTCTCCACAAAACCTGGGTTCGCCCCAGTGAAGACACCACCCGCCATCACAATTCCCATGAACACGATGGGAAAGAAGATGCTGTTTCCTGCAAACAAGAGTATGCGATCACCAGGCTGCAGACCGGCCTGCTGGAGACCAACCGCTAATCTCATTGACCATAGCCGAAAAGAATTCTGAGTCAAGAATAAGGTATCCGGCTGGTCTGCATCATAAAAAGCGACTTTGTTGGGAAGAGAAGCTGTAGGTGAGCCGAAAAGATATGTTGGGAGGGAGCAATGATCAATTGGAATTTCCCAGCGCGAATTGATAGGCATTTTTGATATGGAGAGTCAACGGACTGTAACGAAAAGTGGACATGCAAGAAATTTTGCAGGTTAGTGACGATACAGACAGAAAATGGAAGCTCTAGAGAGACCAGCAAAGATTTCACGACTTGAGATCATCAGAAATATGACTGGTACCTTCCTTAATCAAGCAAGTATTGCGGCGGCCAACGATTTCGCGGGGTACAAGGGAGAGGAGCCGAGGTGCTCTAATAGTGCCGGTACATTGCATGCTTGGCAATGAATACCACCTGGTCAATTCTCACTCTGTTCTAAGTCAACATGTGCTGAAGACTTGTATGATACCCACGAATTCGGCTGTTTGTTGTAGAAGATTACCGGGAGTTTCGCCAAGTCCAGCTAGTCACGTGACTAAGCTCATCCACTTGCGAACCACCCTTGGTATCTGTTCAGATGAAACAATAGAAGAAAGACTTGACTTATGTCGAGTATAGATACTAAAAGTACCGCTTCAAACAAGACACAAAGTCACTTGCACAATGACTTTGTGTATCACATGACCAGAAATCATACATGGGTACTGGTAATATGTTGGCGGCTGTCTAAAACACTTTGCTCCTTCCCACACTTCGAGACTACAAGTACTTGGACACCAGCTCACAGAATCAAAGACGGAAATGATTGGAAGATATCCTCGCCATCTATTCCACCACTATCACATATTTTGCTGCTCCCCTTTGACCCGCTTTCTCATATCCCTCGACTGCATCTTTCAGCTTTACCTGCTCCCACTCCTTCCCTATTTGCAGCAGATTCTCATCAAACATCTCACTGACAGTCTTCAATTCCGTCGCAAACTCTTCGGCTGTATACCACAACGAGTTGATACCCACTAGATGCCTCTCCGCCCGGTAAAAGTCTACCATGTTGAACGTCAAATCCTGATTTCCAGCTTTCGGTCCAGCTATAAATGCCAATGTGCCTCCTCTCGCTAGCTTTGCGATGGCAGCCCGAGTCATTTCTGGCTGGCCAACAGTGTCTATTACGACATCCACGCCTTTACCATCAGTCAAGACATCCACTGATTTCATCTCTGGATCCTTCGCCGTGTTCACGTCAGCTGTTTCGTGTCTCGATGCTTCGAGGACTCTGCATCCCTTTGCTTTGGCCAATTGAACGATAGCGGAACCGACAGCGCCATTGGCTCCTATTACCAGCACATTATCTCCCTTCTTTGCTCCAGATCTTTTGAGAGTAGTTCCAGCCGTGGTGAAGGGGACTCCAATAGTTGCGGCTTGGGTGAATGTGAGACTTTTAGGTTTTGGAGCTACAGCGTCTTCTGGAACAAGTATGAACTCGGCCTGGGCTCCATCGACAGTGAAAGCTTGCTTGTTTCCACTTGTACCAAACACTTCTTTCCCCATATAATTCGCTGGCCCTTCAACGACGACCCCGGAATAATCTCGACCTACTACTCTTGGGAAAGTTGTTTGTGGAAAACCACCCTTAGAATTGATGATGTCGCTAGGTTGAATTGCCGAAGCTTTGACGTGGACTATGATATAGCCAGGGCGAAGAGTTGGTTTTTGAACATCGGTGTAAGTAAGTGTTGGTGTACCATTTGTCTTGGTGACTTGGAGAGCTTTCATAGTAGCCATGGTATCTTAGTGAATACCCTTATTGAAAAACAGGTGTTGTTTGAATGGAGAGAGAGGGTTTTCTCTTAACCTAACTGAATGATTTGGATGAATTTTATCCCTAGTGAAGAAAGGAAACCTTTATAGACTTCAAAATTTCAAAATTCAAGTCTTCCAGAACAATACGAACGCCATTTCGCCCTGCTGTTGCTCTGTTAAAACGGCGATGACTTTGGCTTACTCGAGCTGTACCTCGCTTATTAAGGCTCGATGCGAACGCTGATTGGCTCTGCTTAAATAGCCCAAAGAAGCAAAATGCGAAAGAATTCTCCGAAAGTCGACAACAACATGACAAATCCTGACAAGATCAATTTGAGAAATGCTCAATCGCCATATTTTCAATGATTTCTCGAAGATGTTTGTCCTGCTCTGGCTGTACAGTAGACCAAGTACATATTCTCCATGTTTTCCCTTGGCTTCGAACCTCTACTTCCCATCTAAACATGCTGTTTTCTAGCTGGCTTTGTCACCCGTACGGAGTTCGATTATTCAGAATCTGGTGATTTTGAAGCATGAGTAAGTTGCCACAAATCCAACACCGTGGTCCGCGGCTCTTCATACCGGACGGTAGTGGAGCTTCCCTATCCACCCGCCGGGCCTGCGAGGATCTTTGACCATTGAGCGAATCAGAGGGGAGATTTGGTAGATTTTAGGAGATTTCATATACCTAGATTTTATTACCGATCCACCTTGTGGTCAGGCTTCTGTTGATTTGCATTTTTCGAACTTCCAGGTGAGTTTTCCTCTTTTTTGCCCTTTTCCTTTATATTTCCAGCGTTCCACCATGGCATTCTCTGCGATGTCTTCGTGCGGTTACAATACCAAGATCTGATTCATTATTGTTTGATCGGGTCAATTATCAAAACCGCTACTTCTTTCGCCCTGTTCTCAAGCGCCGATATCGCTTGATGCAGACGACGACACTAAAAACATAAGCAAGATGTCTTCCTTGTCGGGAACTGACCCAAGGAACGAATCTGATATCGAGAAGCAAGAAACAACCGATTTAGAATCTTTATCACCAGGACCCGAATTCCAAGTGAACCTAGAACTTCAGCGGGAGCAAACTAGGGAAGACGACCACCGTGAAGGCGGAAGTATAGGTGCTCGTGTAACTCAATCATGGGTTGAGCATCCGAAAAACCCACTTCATGAGTTTGGTTTTGTGGCGGTTCTTGTATCGTCTCAGTTCATGACACAAGCTGGACTAGCCCAAACCATCGCTCCACTGCAAATCATTGGGGAAAGTTTTGGGAGTACAAGCCCAGGACAACTTAGTTGGTTTCCCGCCGCCTACTCGCTCACAGTAGGGACCTTCATCCTTCCAGCAGGACGACTCGGCGATCTGTACGGCCATAAGAAGCTCTTTGTTGCTGGGTTTCTTTGGTGGGGGTTATGGTCACTCGTCGCAGGCTTCTCAGCCTATTCCGGACCCATTCTCTTGTACTTTGCACGAGCTATGCAGGGAATCGGAGCTGCTTTCTGCTTACCAAATGCCATCGCTATCATGGGGCGAACGTATAAACCAGGAGTCAGGAAGCAGATGATGTTTAGTGTCTTTGGTGCTACAGCTCCTTCGGGGTTTGTTGTTGGAGCCGCCTTCTCATCTTTGCTGGCAGAGTTCGCGTGGTGGCCATGGGCTTTCTGGATCAATGCAGTTGTTTGTGTTATGCTGGCTGTGCTTGGTATATTCCTGATTCCAGCTACGCCACCACCATTTCTGGATGATACAGAAACCATCTGGGATCAGACAGATGCTCTTGGTGCTCTAACGGGTGTATGTGGATTGGTTCTTTTTAATTTTGCCTGGAATCAAGCACCTGTGGTTGGGTGGCAAAATCCATATACATACGTTCTTCTCACCGTTGGATTGATCATCCTAGGAGTCTTTGGATATGTTGAGCTTAAAATTACAAAGTTTCCACTTGTGCCATTCCGGGATATGTCGTTGGACTCTGGTTTCATTCTTGCCTGTGTTGCTCTTGGCTGGTCGGGCTTCAGCGTCTGGACATATTACTTCTGGCAATTTTTGCAGAAGTTGAGAAATGTCAGTCCTCTGCTCGCAAGTGCCCAGTTCTCGCCTGTCATCATCAGTGGACTTATCGCCGCTGCTACCACGGGATTCATCATTCATCGAGTTCCTGGCAGCGTACTGATGGGTATTTCACTTCTTGCTTTCACGGCCGGCCTCGTTCTCTTGATGACCGCTCCGGTCTCTCAAACATACTGGGCGCAGACTTTCATCTCTTTGCTTATTATGCCCTGGGGAATGTAAGTATCCTCTTTCCACCGTATCTTGACTCTCGCTAACCAAGTTTTCAGGGACATGTCATTCCCAGCTGCCAATCTTCTACTAAGCAACAAGATGCCACGAGAACAACAAGGTGTTTCGGCTTCACTTGTGAACACTATCATCAACTACTCTATATCGGTAGCTTTGGGAGTTGCCGCAACTATTGAGGAACATGTCAATGACGGTGGAGCGGATCTTTTACGTGGTTACAAGGGAGCTTGGTACCTTGGAATTGGAATGAGTGCATTTGGTATTCTTGTTGCTGTTGCATTTGCGTTCAGTGAGAAGAGGGCTTCGAAAAGTTGAAGCCTGACATGGTTTCGAGGAGGACAAGTTCGACTGTAAGTAGCGGTGGCCTGGCGACTAGAAATGCCACTATGCCTACTACTGTCATAGTAACAGATCATAGCAATCTATGTATTTGTTTCAGAATACTCTTTTGCCAAATCCTTCCTGACAATCGAAAAGTCTGTCAGGCTATCTCTGAAAGTCTCTAACAAGATCATGCACCAGATATGCATAGCAGAAACTGACTCATGGTAACACACCCTTCGTAAAGTGTGATCGTGACTATGAGTATGCAAGTGGAAGATAATTCCTACCTCCAAATACCTCAAGAGAGGCGAAACTCATCTGTTTCGTAAAAGTTCTAGAACCTCGCACTAGGGGAGAAACTTTCCGACGTTACCGAGTCGGTCTCAAAACTTGTCCTTCTAGGCGCTGTACGAAGGGGCTTCCTTGGAGAACACAACCCGACAAACTGCTCTGACTTTTCCACCGACCTTCTTTCACAATCGCATCTCTGTTTTCTCCAATATCAGATCACCACTATTACCAGATCTTTATCCATGTCATCTAAACGCATATTCAATCCCTGTTTCTACCTCTGTTGATCCCTGGACCTGGAAATGCTTAAAGCAGCCCTATGACGTACCCGGCGCTACCAAACAGTGGCTGCAACCCGTAATCAACACGAATTTCAGCTACCAAGGACACTGGATATCTGCTAGCAAATATCAGTTTCGACCCTTCATCTTGGCCTCTTGGTCCTCTGTTGACAAGAGGTTTATTTTTGCTTGCTCTAGCGGTCGAAGATGGATAACAATCATCTATCCGTCCCCCCAGAAACATCGCCAGCATCCACCAGTGGCACAGGAGAAGGCTCGCGACCGCGATCAGGCTCTGTCAGATCTCAACACTCGCAGCGCTCCCATGGCACCACGCCCTCGACCACTGACGCGATTGACTATGCTCGACAGCCCAGTATTCGAATCCGACGACTGCCATCTGCGCAATCAGTGATACAGGCCAATGCTCCCGCGGCGCAATGGGGGAATCATGTCCATCAGACGCTGAACAACACGGGGAGGAGTAGAAGTAGTTCGGCACCGCAGCCGCCGTTGAATGTTGCGACACAGGATCAGAGTAGACTCGCTGGTGTTGCCGAGGAGGAATTCAGTCCTACGACGGGGGTACCGCATGCGCCGATTGCCACAAGTGTGAATTCTCCTGTGGCTTCGAATGCTAGTCCGCCGAGGCAAGGGGCCATGAGAAGGTTGAGGAGAGCAAGGACAAATATTGGGCATACCAGTACAACTGAAAATGACTATGAGGATGGATTGGTGGATATGCTGGATGCCATTGGTATTTTCCTCTCAAAGCACCGAATGAGGAATACCGAACTGATGAATAAATGCTAGATCCCGAGGTTTCGACTTTGTCTACCCTCACCAATGTCCAAAACTCTCTCTTTATCCCAGATTTGGGTAGATACATTAATCGAAGACCAACCTACAACCTAACACGACGGCCTGCCGAAATCGAAGAGAAACCAGAATCAATCGAGGGCGAACCGACGGAAGAGGAAAAGAGGAAGCATCCAATACGTCCGGATCTAGCCTCACGGAGGACATATACTGGCGCTACAATAAATACTATGACGTCGAACATCAATGACAAGTATTATGCTGTTCTGCCGCATGGAATCAGACTTCCTGGGTGGACGGAAGAGGAGAAGATGGAGTTGGATGATCATGTTAGACATATGCTGCACTCGAAGAGGTCGAAGTTTAAGAGGAGTATGAAGGGTTTCAAGCAATATGCTTCAAGGCGTAAGTGTGACAATATGGAGGCGAAGAATAAGAATACTGACAGAAGTGCTAGCTTTGGGCTTTTTTGTTACACTTTACGCAACTTTAATTACCATTTTCGGTCTTTTATGGGTATTATTTTTAATTGGTAGGCGCTGTCAATTGCAAACAAGATTAAAGATAGAACTCTAACGAGTTTTTCTATAGGTTGGATCAACGTCGGTGGCAGAAAAGACTACATCATTAATGTAATCGACAACGTTCTTGTCGCCCTCTTCGCCATCATGGGCGACGGCCTTGCCCCCTTCCGAGTCGTCGACACCTACCACATGTGCTTCATCGCCCACTACCACCATCTCACCTGGCGTCTCCGCCGCGAGTTAGCCCTCCCCAAATTGGAAGACCACAACGACCTACCCTCCGTGCAACCCGAGGATATCGAACAACACCAAGAACTCGAAGAAGAGCCCGAGATATCTGTTCTGAGCCCGGAACAACAGCGCAAACTCATCCACCACCAGAAGAAATTTTCTCGCTCGCATTCTTTCTATAAACCGCATGAGACTATGACCCACCACGCGTTCCCCCTCCGCCTCCTCGTCGCGATCGTCGTACTGCTTGATTGCCACTCCCTTCTTCAAATCGCATTGGGCACATGTACATGGGCTATTAGCTACCACGTCCGGCCCTTTGCGCTCACAACAGTTATTCTCTGCTGCTCCATTACCGTCAACATCACAGCCGGCGTCCTAATCTCCATCGGCGATCACAGGACTAGGAAGAAGGATGTTCTAGAGAAGATGGCTAGACAGGAGTTGACCGAGGAGGCGATCCATAAAGTTGAGAAGAAGAAGGAGAGGGATTACAGTCGTAATAGTAGCAGTGGGGTGTTGGAAGGGGGTTTGGACGACATTGTTATAGGTGATGATCTGCATAGGGTTGCAACGGAGGATGTTATTAGACGGGATCACGTGGTTAGTTGATGGAGTTTGTATGTTTAAGTGTAGTCATTTGTATATTGGATAGATTGAGAGCGGTGGAACTCGATACTACATTGTTCTCTTCTGTGAGCAGGCTTCCTGAATTTGTATTTTGGAGTTGGAAGTGTCGGTGAAGATTGTCTTTGTGCCATCTGAATTGTTGAGGAAAAGGTGAAATACGAGATATATATCTTCAGCGAGGCGGACTCTTTTATATTAACTTCGGTATTACTGATGCGGCTCTAAAGTGTTTCGGTACCACGGACTCGGCTGTTTAGATTGTTTTCGACGACGGATAGGGTAGGTGGTATTCTTGTGTTACACTGATACGGCGTAAAATTTGGAATGATAGATGCAAAGTGTATCTTCTTCTTAGAGAATTAACGCGGACATTGTATGAGTTGTGGGCTTCGGGTATGAAGTGGTCAGTAGGGTGGTGTATATTAACAAGAGGTGATTCATGAAGGAATGGGAGGGCGTTAATCGCAACACCACGCCCACACGACACTAGATTCACCAAATAGAACCATTTTAACAATGATCATACCGTACCAATGTCCGTTACTTTTTCTAATTTGTCTCTCGAACTCTCTCAGTCATCTCGGTCACTGAAAAAGAAAAGAGTCATTAAGATCCGGGATATGAGGGTCAGTTTGTAAATGAAGGGTTACATTCAACTTAAGCAGATCACACGAGATAGCTGAATTACCAGGGTGCGAATTGAAATCACTCAACGAGATAAAAATCGAAATACTCACAAACGATCTTGATCAACTACTTGTGCCACAAAAAGACCAGCATACCAAGAAAACCACATGTTATCTGCACCTCGCAGCCTCGCACATGAACCGACATTCACGATCATCCCACACATATAGACCAATAGGAAATCGAGAAAAAACACCAGTTTTCATATCTCGCTCTAACTCTCTCAAAAGATCGCTCGGAAGACCGAATCAAGGCCACGCGAGCCAGCGCCTCATCCCCACTTCCCGTGTTCGCTAAGCTTGGCGAGCGCCCCCCTTTCGGTGAACTAGCGTAATATTGGGGGAATCTTGCTATAAAACTCCAACTGGTCCATCAATATTTAAAATTTCAACTCTTCTAGAAACACCTTGAACGACTCCAAGATCGAGGTGTTAGCTGAGTGACAATAAAATAAAGGCAAGATGGATCACAGCCACGGAACCTCAAGCATGATAGACATGGCTGCTACAACAGCAAGCAGCATGGCAGGCATGAACATGGGGACAGCTACCGCTGCGTCTGCAGCAGCGACAGCGACGAAGGCAGCGACAATGAGTATGGGTGGGGGAAGTAGTTGCAAGATTTCCGTACGTCCCTATCTCCCGCCTTTCCTCTTTTAAAGCAACGAAGCACTTACTAAACTTTGACTTTTGCAATATAGATGCTCTGGAACTGGTACACAATCGACGCTTGCTTCATCGCGCGCTCCTGGCACATCACCTCCAAAGGTATGTTCGCCGGCTCTTGTATCGGCGTCATCCTACTTGTTATGAGTCTCGAAGCCTTACGTCGACTATCCCGCGAATACGATTCGTACATCTATCGGCAAGCCGTTCGCGCCAATATTTCTCTCCTCTCACCATCAGCTGGCACATCTAGCCCTGATGGAGGTCCAAAGGATGTCAATAGTACCGTGGCATTGTGTGCGAGCCCGGTGAAGTTTAGACCGAATGTGCTGCAGCAGATGGTCAGAGCGACGTTGCATATGGTGCAGTTTACTATCGCGTATTTTGTTATGTTACTCGCGATGTACTACAATGGGTATATCATTATCAGTATTATTATTGGGGCGTGGCTTGGGGCGTTTGTGTGTAGTTGGGAGGCTATTGGGTTGTCGTGAGTCTTCCTCCCCCTGCACTTCCACCTGACCAATTCTGATTTTGACTTCAGCGGTGATAATAAAAAAGAGGCAACATATTGCTGTGGGTAGATTTCGATGGGAATGGAGAGAGACGTGAATTTTGGTTGCGATACGATGATACCCAGGGGTCTGTTCTACCTTTGAAGTGGCGCAACCTTGGCAGTGAGGATTATTGAGCAAGTTTATCTCGAAAGGGATAACTTGCCCCACAAGACGTCCTGGATTGCCTTCGTAGTTTGATAGATAGCGAATGTAACACGCCATTCTCCAAACTGTTATTATGGGTGTTGTGAGACGTTGAGTGCATTTTTGCTAAGGGTGGCGTCTGATTGTAGGGTTCGGTTTTCATCTAATGATGGACTCCTTGCGTCGTCTGGACTCGTCGGATTTTAGTGTCCAGTTCTAATTAATTGCATAGAAATATTAAGCTAATGAATCAGTATCCTCAAAACTCCTTAATTTCTGGGAACCGACTTGTTTCCGGTGAATCGGTTCTATGTACTTGGCCTATCAGTAAATGTAGGTACTAGCTCTGTGTTCACTGATACTTAAGCCTGCTACCTCAAGTGCCAAAATATTGATTTCCTATCGAGTGACGGAGAATATTAATCATTCTATTATCTCTTTTAAGAGACTTTTTCTCGCTGCATAGAACCTATAAGGAGTTTCGGCCGGTCCTCTCGAATATCACAATATATTCGAACTTCAGTGTTTGAACACTTGGATTGCTACTCTCTGGGTGACAAAATATAAATTCAGGGCAACAGAGCCCTTTTTAAAGCCGCCCTCTTTTTCAGGGGCAAAAGACAAATGATTAAATTCATAGTATTACAGAGTCTCTCATAGTAACATTCAAATTCTAATGAATAAGTGGATGATAAATGGATTTGCCAAATTCTCGCTTGAGGTATCTCATACTTTGGTTGCCTGTCGCCCGAAGGTACTGAAGGAGGGTACTCATTTCGCAAAGTCGATGAAGAAATCGCTATGTACTGGCCATACGGCCTGTGAGCATTTTCAAGGCTGATAGTTACAGAAGACTTCTTCGGTCGGGGCCATCTTATTGAGGAACAGACGAAATACCGCGAGCTAGCCAATCAGAGGAGTATCGGAGGCCCCAGAGTACTAGAGACGAAAGAAACTTTGGAATAGAAATGTCTTAATAGGTTCTAAAAGAAAGAAAAGGTAGGCCAAATAAGTCGGTAATAGAAGAAGGCGTTAGTCTCTCCTTGTGATACGTCTCGAAAGTTACATCAGAATGGCTATTCTTTCTCTTCTGTTGATAGGTACCGTGATAATCGTATAGGAAACGCTATGTGTATACTATCTAGAAGCCCCGGTGGGGTTACTAATAGCAATTCCGTATAGCTAGAGTAACGGAGAGATAAAATACATATAGAGGAGCTTTGGCCTATAGGACGGTAGAACAAGGAATTCAAGACACTTTCTCCTACTCTTGCGGCTCTATTTAAGAAATCCTTACATACCTCATACGAACATCTACTAGTAAGTATATCTCTATATCTCCCCTGGTAACATCTTCTTCTCGATTGAGCTTAGTCTCTTTCTTCTTTTCGTTCTCTTACTCATCGCTCTCGATCTGCTGTATCCGACTTATATTTATATTAGAAGTATAGAGAAGAGGATAGGCAGCAGTAGTTAAAGAATTGAAACATTCAAAATAGAAATATACCCCTGGGCACCATCAATTTACAATTGGGCCAATAGCGAATTATAATTTTTATTTCAAATAGTTCAACTTTTATGGATATTTACTCTACTAAGGAGTTTTCTATACGGTGAGTGCATGCCACACTAGGAATGAGTTTAATATCACAGTGACAGGCGATGTTGCAAGCAGTGGTTAGGCCATGGGTGGCGCTATACTAGCGTAATCTACGTGTATTCAGGACTTCGACCTCCCAAACCCACTTTAAAACCTCTTAGCCAATATTATACTGTTGATAGGTACGGTGTTACTTTTATCATATGATATTAGCAGGCAGCAGGGCAAAGCTGAAGGCACACTGCAAGGCAGATCAGGGCAGATTGATTAGAAGGTTTGAAGCTCTGTATTGATAGGTATTTGACCTTTGTGAAAGGAGGAATAAATTCATGACTCTTACTCTTGCTTTTACGGCCCTATTTATGACATTCTCATGTGCTTCATATCAATATACATCGACGTAAAAACCTTGCTCGTACCACCTGTCGCAGTTACACAACCCCTTGCGCCATATATTTCACAAAACCAACAAAACACGAGTTCCAAAAATGGTTATCCTGACAGCGACCTTGACTTTAAAGTTTTCTCTCAAACTCTGATTAGTTTTAATCAACTTCGGACCCTGCTGACTTTTTCGTACAACGCTTGGTTGTATTTACAAGAGGACATGCTCTTTCAAGACCAGCTCCTTGACACCTACCCTAAGAACGGTCTCTTTTCCTACACTCTAAAGTCCCCACAAGTCGCGCCTCTAATCAGGGTGCGCGTCCTGTTTAAAGGTCTCCTAGCCAACCACCACCATTCATCAGAGATATAGGACGCACTCCAAAAAATTACGGTCGCTTGTCGGCTATAAATTGCAGTTTCAACTGCCAAACAAAGGGCATTTAATTGTCGTGATGCTTGAACGGTCATGGAACGCATTCCGGGTTCAACTTTGGAAGCCTCAAGGTCAAGCATTGGCTGGTCGACAACGATAAAACTGGACGGTAGCTTCGCCGATTTATCCAAAAATGTAATTCATTGCATTTTACTGAGATAGATTCTGTGGCAAGCGGCGAGTGTCGATCATTTGATCCCAAAGGCTATTTCGGCTACCAGCAAGATCTGGCCTGAAAAAACATTGATTGTTTTCTCGATTTCAGGGCAAGCTTCACTTTCATTGGAAGAATATTTATTTGATTAGCTCGTCCTCCAGATAATCTATGTTCTCGCTCCTAGAAATATTCTCGTGGATCATTCGTGTAATCTTTGGGTTTTGGAATTGGGTCTCTCTGGATTCTGTCTAAATTTCTTCGAATATGCAAGCATGCATAATTTCCACTGTCCCGAGACTGGAACTTCCTGACAAGAATACGGTGGAATATATTGATAGTCTACCGTCCAGCATCAGAGAAATTACGTAAGTATCCTGGAACCGAATTGAAACAAGTTTACTCGCTTCATGTGGCGCCGCGTGTCCAACTGTTGCGGAACGAGGCCCAACTGCTTACCCAGTTTCCTAGAAAACTAGGATTGTCGTTGATGCTATTTACTCCGCAATTCAATCGAAGTGTTGGCCAAAAGGAGATCTTTCGCTTCCCCAGATTCTTCTGGGTCTTCATATCACTCCCACTTAACAATGTCTTTCAAATAATGTTTGCCAACTATTAAAAAGAGAAGTGTTCAATGGGTATTCAGTATCCATAGATTAGACGAATTCATCTTAGCTACTTTTAAAGTCATTAAAACTTCATATTCACAAAGGATTGACCCTACGCCCAAAAAGGTCCATAAGGAGAGATGAGATAATTGTATGAGCGTAAGTAAAGCATATACCCGTACTCATGGCAAGTTGAAATTAAATTAGATCAAGTCGCTATTACAGGTACATTAGTTAAGAAAGCTACTCGGGCTACACAATCCAATATCAAGCCAACTATCTAGAAAAGTTACTAAGCCATTAACGAAAAGGTCCTAGTTTTATCTTCCTTGGTACCTACGAAGTGAGTCCAAGAGATAAATGAAGATCTAGGAAAGGTGGAGGAGTTGCGACAAATCTGCTCTAGTAGAACTCTGTGTTAGAATGGCTCGTAAAAGGTCGAAGCTCTATACGCGAAAATACGAATTGAAAAGCGAGGCACAGATGAATGGTAGAGACACACGGAAATTACTCTATCCACGAGGAGAGATCACAGACCCCTGTAAAGTAGCTGGAAGGACCATACTACCTTGCAACTCGTACAAGCCGGTAAGCCGATTCAGCAGGCTTCAGATCACATGCATTTCGGAACGCCATGCCTTTTGATTGCTGGGTGCAACGCACGATAACCTTACCTAGGTATGTCAAGACGTAGGATTATGGATAATCTGTTGGTACTACCGGTACTGTACCTTGGCGGCGCGGCTCGTATATCCTGCTACTGGGCGATGACACCCTCCTCCGTCAAGACAGCTTCAGCCTCGACTCGTTGACTGGGCCATTGATTATGCAGGGTGCTTGCTGCAGGCAAGGAAAAGATGCAGGAGTCTCTGCCTTGAGAGCCTGGAAGAAGGGCGATCCGGTAAATATTCTAGGATACATATATATTGATTTTATTCTGGCTATAAAAGAAACAGGACGTAATCTCATTATCCTTGTCTACACATCATAATATCGTCACTGCCACTGGTAACGCAAAAAATTTAATTATACTTCCCCTATCGTCTCCTCTTTTTCTACGTGTAGGAGCCTGAGAATTTGTTTTTTAACAGTTTTGAAGAGCAGGAATATTGATAATCCATCACTATGTCAAACGTCATGCTCTCGAATTGGATGAAGGCTCAGAAGCCAACTGCCCCAAAAATGAAGTCCTCTCCAACATTCTACCGTAACCTCGAAGAAGCACTTGATATCCGCCGTCGTGACCATTGTCTATACACCATCAAAAGTAATACCTCACAAGCCACTCCCGCCGTAGACTTTAGTTCCAACGACACACTTTCTCTTGGGGCCTCTGGAGCACTCCGCGCAGAATTCGACAAAGAACTTGCACGATATCCCAATATACCACCTGGAGCAGGGAGTTCGAGAGTCATGGATGGAAACTATTCTTATATTGAAACTGTCGAAGCGGAGCTTGCGAGTTTTCATGGTGCAGAGACTGGACTTTTCATGGGCTCTGGCTATGAAGCCAACCTTGCTATCTTTTCTGCAATTCCAAGAGCTGGTGATGTGGTTGTCTTTGATGAATTGGTTCATGCGAGTAGCCATGATGGGATGGTGCATTCTCAAGCTACCACAAGAGTTCCGTTCCGGCACAACGACGTGGAAAGTTTTCGGGAGGTATTGATCGAAATGAGTGAATCTCAAAATCTCGTGAGGCTTGGGAAACGATGTGTCATTGTGGCTGTAGAGAGCTTCTATAGCATGGATGGTGACATATGCCCATTGAAGGAGCTAATTAATGTCGCGAGAGAAATTTTCCCTGGGGGAAATACCCAGTTTCTTGTTGATGAAGCACATAGCACTGGCGTTGTTGGACCCCTAGGTGCTGGACTGGTGTGCGAGCTGGGTCTCGAGAAGGAAGTGGGGATCAGGTTACATACCTTTGGGAAGGCTCTTTCGGCTTCGGGAGGTATCCAAAACTCCGTCTAAAAGGTTTCCGCTATATCCAAACTGATAGAAATTTCAAACAGCCATCATCTTAGGGAATGGAACCCTCAAAAGTGCCTTGATAAACCTGGCCCGCCCAGTTATCTTTACAACAGCACCATCTTTCCCAGTTGTTGCGGCAGCTCGAGCAGGCTATAATCTCCTGAAAGCAGGTCGTACAAAAGATGTGGGTGGTTACAATGATACTTCTTCTGCCCCAAAGTCTCGGCTGCTGACAAAGACCAAGGCTCAAGAGAATGTTCAACAACTTGTGAAATTTTTCTTAACCAAACTGACATCGAACGTAACTTGGGAAACTGCCACAACGCTCGGCATACTTTCCATGCCCGTCAGCGATGATTGGGAAGATCAGCCATTCCTCACGCATATTGTCCCTATCTGGACCAGGCAGCGATACAGCTACTGGCTCGCTTTTCACTTACACTTTGCGGGATTTGCTGCTTTTCCAGTGGAATATCCTACTGTTCCAAAGGGTCAGAGCAGAGTCAGGTTTGCGTTTCATGCTAATAATACAGAGAAGCAAGTGGATGAGCTAATAGATGCAATTCTCGAATGGGCGACGGAAATGATTGAGATCGAGAAGGGACAGAGGTGTGGTGCAAAGCTACCAAAGGCTGCGAAGAAAGTCTATGCGATGATGGGGGATGAAGACAACATTGATTAAGGGTAGGAGTAGTATGTTGTATACATTTCACTAGGCTAGAGCTATAATGCTATGTGGTCTCTGCTGCATAGAAAGCACTTCATGAAGGTTTTGTTAACTGCTGCCTGCCAAGCTCCTCCCTTTCGATAGTGAGCTCCTTCGTGAAGAGAGATGCAACCAAGCCGATTGCACCAATCCCAACAAGCGTCAAAAATACCGCCATCATCGACAACCTGTAGGCATCAATGACTTCTACTAATATGCTCGGCTCCAAATCCATTATCCTCAATGCGGGAATGAAACCAATGGCTTCGCGGGGGTCTTTTAGAGCTTCCAATGACTCTGACAGTGCGATTGAAGAAATGCGCTGCTGAAACACATTATTAAATACAGTAGAGCAAATTGCAAGACCTACTAAGGCCCCGAATAGACGAAAAGAGACAAGAATTCCAGCCGCAATTCCCATATCATCCACGTTTTCCACACTCGCCGTCATCGGAATTGTTAGAATAGTGAACAGAGTACCGACACCGATGGCTGGAATTATTTGAAGACCGTACAATAGCGCCTGGGATGAAGAAATTCTCCATAATGCCCACAAACCGACGCCGGATGTCATCAGAATTCCACTGATTATAACACCCAGTCTATATCGACGAACCATTTCAACGGCTATCACGCCAAATATGCTGAAACCAATGATGCCGGCCCCTAAAGGCAAAACTGACACAGCTGACTTAAACGGAGTCTCGAGAACTACTGCCTGGAAAAAGAGTGGGACGTATAGCAAGATGCTGTATAGAACAGCGCCATGAGCCGCCGCCCCAACAAGAGTTACCACCGCGGTCCTATTGCTGAAAATTCGGTATGGAAAGACTGGCTCTGCCGGTTTGGATTCGTAGAAGCCAAAGCCGACCAAAACCATAAACCCAATTATCAATGGAAGAATAGTTTTCCAGGATGACCATGAATACATTGAACCAGCCCAGCTCAAGGGTAAGGCAACCAAAGTGCTACCGATCGTGAACAGGAGCATGCCCATCAAATCTAAGCGGCGAAGCATTGAGCGAAATGATAAATCGGTCGGACGACGTAGGTGAAGGGAGAAAATGGACAAAACTACGCCCACTGCTATAATAGGTAGATTGATCCAGCCGATCCACCTCCAGTCTACGAATTCGCTAAGTGCCGCACCGACGAGAGGCCCACAGACGCCACCTCCAGCCATTGGAAGGGCATATAAACCCAAATAGAGGGGTCGCTCTTTGAGAGTCGTGATATCAGCGAGTATGATCTCACTTAAGACGTCCAATCCGCCTCCCCCAAGTCCCTGTAAGATGCGACCGACGATTAACACAGGCATACTCTGGGCAACGGCGAAGACAATGGACCCAATGCCGAAGAAGAAGAAGGCCACATATAGCGGGATCTTACGACCCAGCACATCGGAAAGGCTGGTATATATTGGCTGCGTAACCACAATGGCTAGTATGAAGGATATATTCGTCCAGAACGCCTCCAGCGTCGTCCCATGGAGGTCCTGTGTGATCCTCTGCCCGAGTATCGTAGGTCAGCAGGTGTTTTATGTTATGGAACGAGCTAGATAGTCCTAGATAGGGTGATATACCGGGACTGCGACGGCTAGTGCTGTCGAATCTAGCGACACGATAAATACAGTGGTGTTAAGGGCGAGGAAGGACAACCAAAAGGAGAGTGGTTTCTTCGTTGCTGTCTCGGTTGTGGCTGGACCCTCCCCAGACGCCACTTGTGCCTGAGCACGTGATTCGCCGTTAAGGTTCTCATTATCTCCTCTCACTTCGTTAAATAGCTTCTCTCGTGGTTGTGAGGGGGTTGTCATTTCGTTGTAGTCTTTAGATTTGGTGTTAGCAGGAGGGAGTGATTGACATGCCATAAGTGGCCTCAGTAGGGTAAACTGCGTTACACAAAGCTTTCCTTGACCACTCCGGCAGCTTTTTGATGAAAGTATTTATATACTTATGTAATGCTTACCGATCAATGCCGGTAAAAGTACCTACTTGAAATCGCCTCAGAAGTGCTTACCAGATTGCGCAGTAATTACTTTAGTAGGTGTCACCGATGCAATAAAGACCGCCAACAAAGTACGTGGACTGTCTTCCCTCGCTGTTTCGTTTTAGAACCAACAGCAACCGGGACGTCAAGTACCGGCCCCACCAATCGAAACAAATGTGGTGTGAGTACCATTCGGGAAAATTATAACGCACTAATAGTGGTAACCAACACGAAAATCCCCAGAAGCGCGACCTAGCCGGTTAAGTGCCTTCATAAACACCTCCGCAGGACGATCTTCTGAAGCAGGAAACAGCTTGCTTTGCCACAGAGCCGCATAAATTCGTTATATCCAGAATAGGTGTGCACTTCTCTTTGAGCATCTACTGATCCGTCACCGCATATTTCCAAATAAGGAAGTTCCTCATAAGCCTTCAGAAACCTATCAATTTACATCGGTCCCATATGCGCCTTGACTTCGAATTGGTCTTGTAAAAGTTTTACATTTTATTATTCTAGTAATAAAGATTTTGAGAAACAAACAGTTCAGTTATGTCTGAGTCTAGGCTCAACATAATCTTATAAAGTTGTAGGCATACATGCTGAAACTACTAGTACTCTCGAGAAACACTAATATACTTGTCATACGAATATAGGGAATGAATACTAATACCTTAAGGAGATAGTAAAAGTCTTCAGGGAGCCCCCTCCCCCCTTCTGGATACTGACTGCCGTGTGTCGTATATGTAAGTAAGGCTGCGACACTGCCAGGTAGTAGGTAGTGGTAGCCAATAATAGTCCATATATCGTATCGTATTTTTGCTTATTCTTAGGTCGATGTATCGGGATGCATTATTCGCCCCCGGATAAATTGACGCAATCGTTTTTGCGAGCTAAGCTAGAACAGGATCTATATGTACGTATCGGGAGGTTATCCTGCAGGAGCAAGCAAGGGTAAACGCACACTATACTCTACCCCTAATTCATTGGCTCGCCTCGATCGCCACCCGCAAACGCGCCATTACAACTCATAGCTTCCCAATTTCGTCCTAGGCAAAACAAACTCACCTCACCTCGGGCTCCAGCCAGAAACGCCCCTTATTTTTCGTAGTCTAAAAAATTGTCAAGCGCAAAGCAAATACATGGCACGCGCATCAACATGACTTCCCTTCGCGCTCTATATCTAAACTTTAAAGATGACTTTGGTGACCTGCTCGAGTCCACCGACTTCTCCGTTGGAACGTGGCTAGCTTTGGGGGCCGGTTTGCAACTGCTGAGCCAGGCATTGCTACCAATCAACGTGTGCTTCTGGCTACCTCTTCTCTACCTTTTGCAGCTTTTCATTCGCGTCGCCATCGACTGCTGTAATATTTTCACAGGAAGCTTCACAAATCTGCGTTTTGGTCGGTGGTCTGCAACACTTTCCGAGCCAGAAGCTCCTTCGACGACGACAAAAACTTCAGATGGTGTGGTCATGTTCTTGTTAGGTGCAAGAATTAATCAGTAGGTGTCTTTTATGATATGACTGTGGATGTAGTATATGGTAAAGATGGTCTGACTAGCGGCAGCCCACTTGGTAAACTTGCACCTGGCAATGCCGAAATTGATAAAGTTTTTAAGGACATGTGGAAGGAAGCAGAGGAGAATAGCAAGAAATGGAGCTGTAGGTAATGCCCTGATCGACCCGACAGACGCTTCGTATGTGCGCACCGCTCGCTAATATAGCTCAATTCTACGCAGATCTTGGGAGAAGTGCCACTTTATTCGACATTTCGGATACGGAGGGAATTACCAGTTTCTGGATCTCATACTGGAAAGACCTCCAAGGTCTTCAGCAGTTTGCAACTTCTGCAGCACATGCTGTGGGCCGAAATGCATATAATTCGAAGAAGTACCCATATATGGGTATAATGCATGAAACATACCATTCGCCAAAAGGGTCATGGGAGACAATCTATGATAATATGCCACCCACTGGACTAGGTGAGTAAACACAACAAATCTTACATAGCGATATTATACTGATCTAGGTGAACTGCTATAGGGAAGGTAATTGAGGCGATTGACAAGGGCCCGGATGGAATCAAACTAAGAGAAACTCTGGAGCGAAATACTGTCAAGTCGACAATGTATAGCCGGATGGGTCGGAAGTGGGAGTGAATGTGAAAATGGATAAATGGTAACTTTCGACGTTAATCGCCGAAAGCCCTATATCGAGGGAAGCCACTAAACCATCACTATTGGCTATGAATTCGAGGAGATTAAATTTTGGTTCTTTGGGTATCAAAGGCATGATTCTCAAGAAAAGACCCCCCTGACGCTTGTCTCATATACCACAATAGAAACCCGATATTTCCAAAGTTCATACTATCTACTCGCAAACTATCATCAAATCGACCCCCATAGATATAAAACAAGTACTGGCAAACTTGCGCTGAAAAAACTGCTAGTCTTGTGCTTTTGTTCTACGGATTTCTTCCTATACGCTGGTTTGTGAAATCGACCCAGATCTAAATCTTCCGAATGCACATCTCTTCATTATGTCAAGTCAGGCAGAGAGCTTTGATAAATATATGAAGAACAAAAATAAGTAACGGGGACCTAGCAAGCGTCTATCTTCCATGTCAGGTCATAATATTTGGTCAGAGCCCCAAAAACCCAAAGAGATGACTTTTGCTTTCTGTGAATCTATAAGACTGTGATGAAAAATAAACAAAGAAAATGGCAGCTCATGGCCATCAACTTTCGGCCTGCAGAAATTGTGCGAATTCAGCCAAGCAGTTAATGGTTCTTACAAGATTACAGTAAAAGCCCATTTCCACCAGTCAGGCTTCAAGCAAAGAGGTCCATGTAATCTCTGGTATTCTTGGATATTCAGCCGTCATTAGTAAGCCACTTGTGTCTCACCCGTCATTATTCCCTGATTAAAGGACTACATGAACAGTTTGATGTCGTGCTTCGAACTCAAGCTGTGCCTCCGGAGGCATTATATTGTGCTACCGAACGCACATCGATAAGATTTGGCTACTTCACGAAAATTAATGCAGAAGAAGTGGAGTCATACATGCAAGATGGGTATTTAACCGCCGTTCAAGCCGCACAGTCGTAGTAAACTTGAAAATATGGCAGGAAGGTCGTGGAAGATCCCGCTTGACGTCAATTCCAATCCTTCGCCAGAGTTTCATCAACAGCCCCGCATTTTTCCTTGTATTACCTTGTATTACCCGATATGCTACACGCATACGGATGTCAACGAAAATGGGGAAGAAGATATAAATATGCAAATAGAGTAAGGGCGACCTCGGAAAGCTTTTAAACGCGCTGTATGTGGTCCCGAAGACACAGTGGGAATGGGGGCATTTCTGATTTTCGAAAATTTGTTCCATTTTGTTATACAATACGTTTTTCTATCAGAGTAATATTAATCTCACAAGTGTTGACTGAAGAACAAAAACCAAAGCCGTAGTTCAACGAAGGAATCGTCGATCTACTTCTGCAGATAAAACAGCTCGAGTAATGATTGGCAGCATGCTGAGAGCTGCTTCTGCACTTTGCCACCACTCAACAGAATCAGTGTTGCTCTTTACTTACAGGGTATCCCATATGTCTAAACGAGGCTGTTTTATATCCACCTCGGCTCAAGCAGCAATAGTGGCAGAACTTTTTGTTTTACTTATTCTTAGGCGCGAGTGAGGCACAATATAGTGTATGATGGTACGTAACACAGCAGGGCAGTAGAACGTAGAGAAAATGGAGGATCTGCTTGTCTATTAGCTAGCAAGTATCCCCTGTTTTCTGCGCTCAGTAGCGGCACGGCATGTGATAGACAGTTCCATAGTATTGAATTTTGCAAATCCAATATGTGATTTTGAGTCTTCTCGGTGAGTTTTTGGGCGCAAAATAAGGGGGCTATCTATGTCCCGGAAAGCCTCTCGTTTTGGATATATGTTATGACAATCATTCCGGGCGCAGTACCTCTTGATTCATTTTCTTTTACGTGGAACTTCCTCCTTTTTCAAGGGCGTTAGGCTTTCAATTTATAAAAATTTGATGATTAGCGAACCAGAACGCACTCTGGCAGTATTTCTGTAGGCTTTGTAACAATTGTGTTCAAGTAAGGGGACATATACATATAGAATTCCAATGCCCTTTCAGTAGTTGAAACCTTCTTTCCAGGTTTATGAGTATACAAGATATACAGCTTACGGTTAAGCTCTTTTCAACCTGAAACTTGGAGACCATCTATTCCTTCATACCACGGTCGAGCTTAGCTAAAGCCCATCCCTGACCTTGATTCTTTTGTTATCAATACTTTTAAACGGAACATCCGTGGAAGAGTGCCCTTCAGTGTCGAATGCTGGATCAATTGACCGTACATCGTTCTGGGAGTGTCCAGTAATGTTGACCTCGTCAAGGGGTACGTCTCGCGATCGAGAGTTGGTGCTTTGGTCTCCCCTTGAACGGGAAAATCCATCAGAGCTTAAGGTACGGCGCGTAAAGCTTGTCAGGGTACCTAACAATCTGGCGCCAGTTGTATCCATGAATCTCGGCAGCGAAAATGCGCCCAACACAACCATCCCTAAACTGACTTCTGCCATCGCCCATAGCCCTTCCCACGCGGCATTGTATGTTACATCCGCATATTTCCCTTTGAGTTGCGAGACATAGTAAATGATCATCACATTAGCTATACAAGCCCTATAATTCAATATCAGTTCGCTGTTGCATTTGATCGAGGAGACAACACTTACAATAACCCAATCGCGAAAAGTGAACAGACTGCCATTTTTTTCCTCAGCGGCATATGTAATTGCCAAACCGCTCTCGCTGGAAGAATCAAAATGAAGATATCCGAAAGGATATTGTATAGGCAAGTGAAAAGAACAAGCGTGTTATTGTCATAACATTTACCATCTGTTATCAATGCATCCCAGATAGCCTCTCGGGGAGAGCATTGAAAAATCGTGAGAAGAGTGCTGATCGTGTAGTATATCGCAGTAACACCTAGAAAGATCCTAGCAGCCCACCACATGAATGGGTTGAATGACTTTTGAGGCGCAAAAGTATGAGCGTATTGTAGTACAATTGCGCATTTGACAAAATAGATAGCAGGACAATAGACAATCTGACCAATATAAAACCACTGTTATCAATTAATCGATTATACCGGGGAAGTAGCAACGGTCTAATCTTACATATATAAGCTTGGTTGAGTTGTGAAGTGGGACATTCCATTGATGTACACCTGCTCCGTTGTTGACCATTATTTTGGCGCAAGTGATTAAAACGAGAAGAAAACCCTGCTCAGTTATATCAGAATGTTTTTAAATCTTTTCGAAGGTTAGTGTGCGTACAAATGCGATCACTACGAGGACTATCAAGTTGTTAGAGCAAAAGCTATGATTCTTATCTAAGAAACTGGTCACGAACCGTCAGGCAAGTCAACTTTGCGAATAACATGTATTTTAGTATATATTCGCATAACCAACAGGAAACCAGGAACAACAGTAAGTAGGACTGCGGCAATGTAAAATGAAACCTGTTCGCTTGAATGTGTCGTTGGAAAGTGCGATATGACGCCCGGAGGGGTGTCTAGAGCAGGCTGTTGCGAAGGGTCTGCCATACTGAGCAGAGTCGACTCTCATGTGGTAGACAAACTGAAGTTTTCAAGATCTTGCGATGTCTCCGATAGAGAACAACAAAACATGGCCGAGGGTAAGTGGAATTGTGGGGTTGAGGGGAAAGGGGTATCTCGACAATCTGACAAGCCACCCGCATCAATTCATGAAAAGAGTGGGTTCGTGTGCCATCGGGAAAATGTCAACTCTGGCTACAAGATGCTGCACTAAGCATGGTAGACACAGGATTTTTCATGTTTTGCATGCCGAGATCTGAAAGCAATGAATGGACCAATTGCAATTCACAGAGAGACAGCCTCAAATAGGACACCTCCACTAGACCGCCTTGGAGCGCGCTCCTGTGCTGATGCACAAACCCCTGCGAGCAACCTCTAATAGAGCACAAGTTCCATAACACACATTATAGTGGTGTGCAGCTCCTCCGGTTAAAATGGAGAAGCGCCAATCTTATGACGCAAGTCATGCCGTCTGCAGGTCAGTTCGCACAAGGTCGTATTAGGAGACATGGGGCGCATATACCGTGGAGAAACATGGGTTCGACGATTTACCAGCATCTACCAGGAACATTGTGGAAGGGCAACGAGTAGTGTGGTGGAAATCATTCAAAAATGCCTTTTTGGTCATTCAAGGACGTATTTTGGTAGTAAAATGTCTGCTCCGATAAACGTAGTGGTAACGCTATTACGGTACTTTTGGATCCGTAAATCTCAGATAATTAACACAATAACCCATCTTATAGTCTCCGTGATTCAGCCCACCAAGTTTAAATATTTTTCTACGGTTATTTTTGAGCTACTATATCTTGTTCGTCGCCTAAAATACCTGTGATACTCGTTAAACTTTGCCAACAACCTCCATATTGAAGGATCTTTGTTCTTGGAATTGGCTCTTCTTGAACCTGCGGATTAATCATTGGTTGATGAATCATACTTAGTGTCGACCATGAAGTTTCCCGAATCATTTACTGGACAAGAATCTACAAAATATCACCATCTCGAGGCAGAGCTACACGCCAATGGCCACCTACTTTCAGCTCATGGGACCGAGGATAACCCCCTCCCCCCCGCATGTGTAAATCTCGAGAACTTATTAGATGAAGCATCACCAATACAGATCTCTATCGGTAACGCCATCAATGGCCACGAAGGACTTCATAAGTCAACTCTAAGAGATGGAACACCTCTCACAAATGGATCAACCACGAAAAACGGAGCATCTCCGCTAAATGGGCCTGTTACTGCGGTCAAATCCCTAGGCCAAAGCCCGATCGCTATCTGTGGTATGTCACTTCGTCTCCCCGCTGGATTGAAAACACCTGAGCAACTATGGGAATTTCTGCTCGCTGGAGGAGATGCACGTGGGCTGGTCCCCAGTTCTCGATACAACATAAAGGCTTTCCATGACCGAGACAAAAAGCATGGAACCGTACCCACGGAGTACGGATATTTCCTCGAAGAGGACATTGGTACCCTGGATACTTCATTTTTCAGCATGGCTAGGATGGAGGTAGAGCGGACAGATCCACAGCAGCGTCTTATGCTTGAGGTTGCAAGAGAATGCTTCGAAGACGCGGGGGAGACAGCATGGAGAGGGAAGCGCATTGGATGCTATATGGGAACTCTGGGTGAAGATTGGTGTGAAATGTATGCCAGAGAGACACAAAACTGGGGTCCATATCGTTACACTGGCCACGGGGATTTTTCGTTACCGAATCGAGTCTCCTATGAAATGGATCTTCAAGGACCAAGGTTTGTCCAAAATACCCTCATAATGAGCTTCAGTACTGACTTTTATAGTGTATCTGTTCGAACTGCTTGTTCGTCTTCTCTAGTAGCCCTCCATGAAGCATGCTCGGCTATTTCAAGGGGTGACTGCGACTCTGCTATTGTGGGAGGTGCAAATCTCATAATGACTCCGGGCTCAACAATGAGTATGATGGAGCAAGGCGTCCTTTCACATGACGGATCTTGTAAAACCTTCTCAGCTGAGGCGAATGGTTACGCTCGCGGTGAGGCGGTTACGTCTATCTATATCAAAAGGCTGGATGAAGCACTCAAAGACGGGAATCCGATTCGAGCTTTGATAAGGGGAACTGCAACAAATCACGACGGCAAGACACCTGGATTTACCGTCCCGAGCGCAGCAGCTCAAGAGACATTAATCAGAAGAGCCTATGAGGTAGCAGGGATTACAGACTTTTCATCAACTAAATTTGTAGAATGTCACGGGACAGGAACTCCTGTCGGCGATCCTATCGAAGCTGATGCAGTTTCTCGAGTTTTTGGGAAATCTGGTGTCTACATTGGATCCATCAAACCTAACTTTGGGCATACAGAAGGCGCATCTGGACTTCTGTCCGTCATCAAAACTGTTCTTGCTCTTCAAAACAGCACCGTTCCGCCAAACATCAAATTCACGACTCCCAACCCAGCCATACCGTTTCACTCAGCAAAGCTGACTGTTCCAATCCAACCAGAGTGTTGGCCGGAGGAAGTCTTGGTCAAGCGGGCTAGCGTCAACTCATTTGGGGTCGGTGGGAGCAATGCGCATGCAGTGCTTGAATCCGTGCACGGCATGGATCTATTGACAACTCCTAAGCTAGAAACCGAAGGACCACAACTGATGCTCTTTTCTGCAAACTCACAGACAGCCCTTGCTAGGATGGTAGAAAACTATCGGAAGTACATCGGATTGAAGCCCGAAAATATTGAAAACCTCGCTTATACATTAGCAAACAAAAGGGAGCATTTGCCCTACAGAACATTTTCTATTGCAAATGCCGGTTCAATGGGGAATCTATCTACAATGTCCAAGTCAGCAAAATACCCTATGCTGGTTATGGTTTTTACTGGCCAGGGAGCGCAATGGCCATCAATGGGCCGAGCCTTGATGGATTCTTGTCCAACCTTTTTGGAGAGTATTCAAACTCTTGATAGTCATTTGCAAGCAATGAAGGACGACGTACCAGAGTGGAGAATTGAAGAGGAGCTCCGAAAAGTGGGTAAGGAAAGCCGAGTTCACGCCGCACTGTATTCCCAACCACTTTGCACCGCTGTTCAGATTGCGCTTGTAGATACACTCGCAGCTCTAGGTATTCGACCCGACGCAGTCGTAGGCCACTCTAGTGGCGAGATTGCAGCGGCTTACGCCTCTCATGCAATAACGGCAAAACAAGCAATATTAAATGCCGTTGTTCGTGGTGTTGTAACTCAACTGCAAAAACGACCAGGTGCTATGGCCGCAGTTGGGATGGGTCGAAATGAAGTCGAAAAATATCTTATTATGAATGTCTCAATAGCATGCGACAACTCTTCTGAAAGCGTTACAATTTCAGGTGATATCGACAAGGTGGAGGCTGTTCTCATGGCTATTCGTAAGTCGCAGCCAGAAGTGGTTGCGCGAAAACTTCAAGTCGAGAAAGCGTACCACTCATACCATATGACCGAAATTGGAGGCCAATACCATTCTTTACTGGAAAACCATATCACCGCAAGACATCCATCTGTGCCATTTTTCTCCAGTGTTATAGGTGGTCCATTGGACAATTCAACCATACTTGGTTCAAAATACTGGCAACAGAATCTAGAGTCTCCAGTTTTATTCAGATCAGCAGTCACGAGCATTCTACATTCTCCAAGTATCACAGATCCAGTATTCTTGGAAATAGGCCCTCATTCAGCGCTTGCAGGTCCAATAAGACAGATTCTCACATATGGATCGAGTAAGGCTTCTTATGCTCCCACTCTAGTCAGAAATCAGAATTGCTACATATCATTTCTTTCTGCCGTAGGAAAGCTCTATTCGCTACAATTTCCAATTGATATGAAGGCTATCATGCCAACCGGCACATGCCTCTCAGATCTGCCACCCTATCCTTACGATAAAGAAAGCTACTGGTATGAAAGTAGACTTAGTAAAGATTTTCGGCAACAAGTGTTTCCTCATCACGATCTGCTAGGGAGTAGGCTGGTAGAAAGCACTGATCTGGAACCTTCGTGGAGAAATCTTTTCCATCTAAATACTACTCCTTGGATCAGAGATCATAAAGTTGGGGATAATATTGTCTTTCCATTTGCCGGGTATGTCGCGATAGCCGGCGAGGCAGTACGTCAGGTTACTGGCCATGAT
This sequence comes from Hymenoscyphus repandus, assembly GCA_001414415.1. Classification (NCBI taxonomy): domain Eukaryota; kingdom Fungi; phylum Ascomycota; class Leotiomycetes; order Helotiales; family Helotiaceae; genus Hymenoscyphus; species Hymenoscyphus repandus. The sequence goes on along the minus strand of LLCE01000162.1, from coordinate 27,394 downwards.
CATACACTCAAAATGAGGCACATAATTTTGAGTACGGCACTTGTAATACCCGAAGGAAGACCGGTTGAGATGATTACTACGTTCCGGCCATATCGTTTAACGGATACGACGAATAGTAAATGGTGGGAGTTCACGATTGCTTCTCACAATGGAAGTTCGTGGATTAAGCACTGTACCGGAGAAGCTATGGCACAGTCTGAAAGCTTAGGTTCATCTAAAGTACCCCAAGTTCTTCCCCGCAAAATTGAAATGCGTGGATGGTTTGACATCCTTCGGCAAGGTGGCTTGGATTTAGGTCCCTCATTTTGCAATCTTGGAGACATCTCAGCAAGCACTGTGAATCAGCAAGCTGTGGCTCGGTTGCTCAATCATAGGCATGGTGAAGCTCAAAAGTATCATGTCCATCCAACTGTTGTTGATAGTGTTCTCCAACTGTTCGGGGTCGCTTCGACTAATGGGGAAGCGCGCAAGTTCAAAAACCGACTACCGACGAGTTGTGATTACCTTGAGATATCACAATGCGCCTCAGAATTCTGGACCAATGTAACAACGAAATTAATGGCCGACTCAGTAATCTGTGAGGCCCAAGGTTCCGCCGAAGGAATAACGGTCCTCAGAATCTCCGGACTGAAGCTCACCGCAGTCGAAAACGCAAGCTCAAACGCCTTAGAATTCGAAGCAAGAGATAAGCACGCTGCAGCGCGTCTTGAATGGGGGCCTGATGTTGAGTTCATTGATATCAATACGCTTCTAAAACCGCCAGAAGAAGGTTCAGTGTACACAGCGCCGTTGGAAGAATTGAAAGTCTTATGTCTAGTCCAGTCACAAAGAGTTTTGACGAATTTGAGCGCTGGAAAGCAACACTTAATTAAATACAAAGACTGGATTAATAATCAGCTCACACAGGGAAATATCTCAGCCTTCACTGGCATCGAAGATGAAACAATTTCGAAGCAAATTGATAGCTTGGTTTTGGAGTTAACTGATACCCCAGCTAGATCAGCTGCTGTGGCTCTTCAAAGCGTGTGCAGTAATATCAGCGCCATTTTCTTAGGTCAATTTTCCTCGTGGGAAGATGTTTTGGACGACCAAACAACAAGAAAACTGCATGAATTCATCGAAGATTGCGATTACTCGTCTTTTATCCAACAACTCGCACACAGCAAGCCAAACCTGCGAGTCTTGGAACTTGGTTCTTGGAGGGACTCACCGAATCCTTCGGTTCTGGCAGATTTGACACGACCGAACGGGTCAACCCTCTGTTCAAAGTACACTTTTACGTCCAAGAGTTTCATTTCCGCCCAGGAAAATCAAACGAAGTTCTCCAACATGGAATACAGAACCTTGGATATTAGAGAGGATCCGTTAGATCAGGGATTTGTGGAACACCAATATGACTTGGTTATTACAAGCCAGGCACTCCACGGGACCCGAAGTATCAGACAAAGCTTAGTGAATATCAAGAAACTTCTTTGCCCAACTGGCTACTTGCTCTTGCAAGATCTCTGTCCGAAGTCAAAGTGGCTCAACTTTATCTTTGGTACGCATCCGCGATGGTGGTGTGGACTCAACGATAACAGAATTGAGGAGCCGTATGTCGGTGTAAAGAGGTGGCAGGAAGATTTAGTTGGCGCGGGATATGTCGAAAAAGGATTGTTAGATCCAGCCGAATCAGTCGAGCGGCCCCAATCAAATGTTGTTATAGTGGCCAAACCTTTGATCGATCACAATTTGACGAAGCGGGTCACTCTCCTTTGCGGCAATAAAACAACAGGCCCATGTCCCGTCACAAAACAACTTGAAGGTCAAGGCTACAAAGTATTCATTTGCACAATTGATGATACGCCGATGTCAGGCCAAGACATAATTGCTCTTTTAGACAATGATGGACCATTCTTTGAAGACATCTCGGATACAACGTTCAACTCATTCAAACGCTTTCTCCACAATTCCAACGACTCTGGAATATTTTGGGTTACAAAGGTTTCTCAAATGTACTGTACAGACCCTCGGTTCGCCCAAGCTATTGGGCTTGCGCGAACAATGCGCTCAGAGCTGTTACTTGACTTTGCCACTTGTGAAGTGGATAACATTTATTCGTCAGCTTTTCAAGTCGTTCAAGCCTTCACCAAATTCCAGGAGAGAGATAATAGTGATAAGTTTCTTGGCCCAGAGTATGAGTACTGTATCTATGACGGCATTATTAATGTTGGTAGATTTTACCCTTTTGAGATGTCTGACGAGCTCTTGATTTCAAAGCCAAGTGATCGAGCCATACTAGAGATCACGACACCAGGGCGACCAAGCACCCTACATTGGGTCCGAAAACCAGCTTTCATGGAATTGCAACCAAAAGAAGTGGAAATTGAAGTGCATGCGGCTGGTTTAAATTTCAGGGTATGTAGTCTTGTCTCTCCCCTTCTAAGTCCAATTCGAAAATTTCGAGCATAGTGGTAACACAATAAATAGGATGTCTTAGTCTCGATGAACATTGTTCAGCTGCCCGAGGGTAATGTATTTGGCCTCGAAGGTGCTGGCTTCGTCCGTAGAATTGGATCACAAGTGAAGTCTTTAGCCGTTGGCGATCGAGTGGCTGCGCTCGAACTCCATATGTTTGCAACAACTATTAAAACTCAGGAAGAGCAATGTGTGAAAATTCCTGAGGATTTGAGTTTTCAGGAAGCATCAACCATGTTCTTTCCTTACATGACTGCTATGCACTCGCTGATAGAAGTCGGTGGCCTCAAGAAAGGACGAGTTCGTAACCCCGAATCCATTTTCTATCCGTACAAAGATATTCAGCTCTAACATGATGTAGTCTGTTCTTATTCACAGCGCATGTGGTGGCGTAGGAATTGCAGCCATTCAGCTTGCCCAAATGCTGGAGGCAGAAATATTCGTAACCGTTGGTACTGAAGAGAAAGTGGATTACTTGATCAAGACTTTTGATATTTCCAGGAACAGGATTTTCAATTCCAGGGATGACTCATTCGTTGAGGGTATAATGAACGAAACGAAGAAAAGTGGTGTCGACTTAGTACTGAACTCCTTGTCTGGCGAACTTTTACATGCTACTTGGAAATGTCTAGCTCCGTTTGGTAAACTGGTTGAGATTGGGAAGAGAGACCTCATCGGATTTGGCAAGCTCGATATGAACAACTTTCTTGCCAATCGTAGTTATTGTTGTGTTGACGCAGATGCCTTCCGACAGACACCTGCCTTAGTGCACAAGTAAGTCGTATTTGCAGACTCGGACATCATAGCGTAGACTGATTAGGTTACAGGTACTATATGCAGATCATAGATCACCTTCAGAATGGACAGATCTCCCCAATCCGCCCTGTAAAAACTTTCGATGCCATCGCACCCTATGATGCATTCAGGTACATGCAGCCTGGCCAGCATATTGGCAGAATCGGTCTCTCGATACGAGAAGCCGGACGAGAAGTAGAATTCGACGCGGCAATTCTAGACCGACCCAAATCTTTAGCACTATCTAATTCTGTTTGCTACCTTCTTGTTGGTGGCCTCGGAGGATTAGGTCGAGCGATATCCACTTGGATGGTTCAGAATGGAGCCCGGAACTTAATATATCTATCTCGAAATGCGGGATCAGGCCCAAACGATGCACAATTCGTTCATGAGCTCGAAAGCATGAACTGCCAAGTTCAACTTATCAGGGGGAGCGTTACGAATAAGGAAGATGTGACTAGGGCTTTTAAGGAAGCCACGTACCCTGTCAAAGGAATCTTGCAAATGTCAATGATTCTGAACGATAAAAGTTTCACGAAAATGACGCCAGAGGAGTGGAATGCTGCTATTCGACCCAAGGTTCAAGGAACATGGAACCTTCACAATGCTAGTATATCTGCAGACTTGGACCTAGACTTCCTGGTCCTCTTCAGTTCTCTCTCAGGTATAATTGGGCAACCTGGTCAAGCCAACTATGCGAGCGCAAACACCTTCCTGGATTCATTCGTTCAATATCGAGCTAATCTTGGTTTACCTGCTTCCACAATTGATATTGGTGCCGTTGGAGACGTTGGATTTATCTCTCAAAACCGTGAATTGTTGCAGAAGATGACTTCAACAGGATTCATGGCACTCAAAGAGCAGGAAGTCCTAGACGGCTTGTTAGTCGCTATGACTAAAAAAACGACAAAGAAAAATGAGCCCAAATCCCGCAGCTCCTGGTTTGTAGACTACAATAACTTCGTTCTTGGATTGGCTTCAACCGTTCCACTTGATAGCCCTGCCAATCGAAGCGTTTGGAGACGAGATCGCCGCATGGCCATATATCATAACAAAGGTGGAAGTGCAGTTGATACGACGACATCTAACTCGAGCCTCAAAACATACCTTGCTAGTGCGAAGGCAGATATTTCCATTCTCAAGACGGAAGAAGCTGTGAAATTCTTCGCTAGTGAGATAGGCAAGAGGCTATTCACGTTTCTCTTGAAGCCTGAAGAGGATTTGAATACATCCTTGTCTCTCGTTGATCTGGGCATGGATTCTCTAGTGGGAGTTGAGCTTCGTGCTTGGTGGAAACAAGCTTTTGGCTTCGATGTTAGTGTACTTGAAATGCTCGGGATGGGTACTCTAGAAGCACTGGGACGACATGCTGCAGAGGGATTGGTCACTGCAGTATCTTTAGAGAATAAGGATGTCCAAGAGAAGTAAAGGTACTCGAGCAAAAATTCAATCAAGAGCAAGTCCTGCAGGCATTGTTTTTGAGGAGGTGAGCGTTTTGATCGGAAGGTTTTGATGGCGAGATATTTCATTGCGTGGCATGAGACAAGATTCATTGTAGCAATATTTAATTGTTTTATAATTGTGTCGTTGAGACACCCTGAGCAACTCTTCTGCTTCTGTCAAATTTCATATATTCCGAGAGCACACTAGAACATCAACTCTGCGTCTCACGTGATACACATCCCCTTTTACAAGTCCGACACCTCGGTAGACATATAATTTACCTAGGTGCCATTTTATTGCAGCTCATAACCCCTAGTATCTCACTGACTGCGACGTCCCATCCACATCCTTTGCATATACGGCGCTTTCTGGCTGCCTAATCGCAGTAAGCTACTGCACCTTATTTAGCCGAAAGCTATGTGCATCGTTTAATGTTGTTCACACTGCTCCACCTTCGTCAAGATGCTAGATGTGGTCAAGATCTACCACGCTACATTTATGGAGATGTACGTACGGACATGTGCTTAAACTCACTCATTAATCCAATTCTTTGATATCGGTGTAAGACTAAAGCTTCTCAATCAAAGAACTTGCAGACCTCATTACATGCCAAATGGTCACTCTAAGTTCATCCTTCGCACTACACCTTCGCTGATCACATAATGGGAAAGTCAGATTTTGGCGGCAAGGTAAGTAAAACTCCCTTATCAAATAGCTTCCATAGTTAGCACTAAGACTTACGCACATATAGACTGTCTTTGTCGCTGGTGGATCAGGAGGGCTAGGAATAGAGATATCAAAGATTCTTGCTGCACAAGGCAAGTTCTCCACATCGGAATGCTGACACACAATATAACTGTTTTACATCGTAGGTGCAAACATTACCATTTTTGCTCGTCGACAAGGAGCGCTCGATGAAGCCAAAAAATTCGCACTTGCTGCACGGTTCAAAGATACGCAGGAAGTTAACGCTGTGTCCGTAGATCTTGCTGATGCTTCACGGGTTCTTTAGTCTCACTATGAGTGTATCATATAATAAGCTGACTCAAAATACAGGTCGATGCTGTCTTCAGGTCTCAACCTCGGCCAGCAGATATTTTGTATTGCGTTGCTGGTGGGACACAGAGCGAGTGCGGTTTTCTGACTGACACGCAGCCATCAGATATCGAAAGCTGTATGAAGAAGAACTACTTCACTGCCGCCTATACTGCTCAATCAATGTTGAAAATTTGGACTGAAGATGACAGAAACCCAAAAACTATGGCAGCATCAACAACCCCACGGCTACGCCAGATAGTTTTTGTGAACAGTGCTGCTGCATTTTTTGCTATTCCTGGGTATACTGCATATACGCGTATGTTTCTCCCATCACAAAAAGCGTAAACAATAATGATGGAATGCATTCCCTAATCACCCTTTTTAGCATCGAAAACCGCCGTCCGAGCTCTTGCCGATACCCTTCGTATGGAATGTCTCCGCTACTCTTCTCTCTCCTCAACATATACAATCCACATCGCTTTCCCCTCTAACTTCCTTACCGCCGCCTTCTTCCAAGAACAGGGGAATAAGCCACACCTCACCAAACAAATCGAAGGAACCACCGGGTCTGTCTCAGATCTCAATAAGAAATATCCAACTGCGGAGAAAGTAGCGACACAGATTATAGCAGGGGTTAAGAAGGGTGATTTTGCCATTTGTGAGGATTCGATGGAGGCGGCACTACTATGGGGAAATATGGTTGGGACGTCGCCGAAGAGGGGATGGGGGATTGTGGATTCGTTATTTGCGATAGTTGTGGGGTTGTTTATTTGGCCGTTTTATAGGAGGTATTATGATAGTTTGTGTAGGAAAGATGGGAAGGTGAAGAGTGCTTGCTGAGCTGCCAAGGTTTTCTCAGTGCCCCCTAGCTGAGCTTGTAGCTATTCCCATGGCGGCTCAGAAGGCAATTGGCTACCGTATGAGAATTGGATTGAATAACATATGGTATAAATTGAGTAAAATGTTGAATAATAATTCGAGGGTTTAAATATCATCTTACCTAGGTAGGTCACCTAACAAGTACTTAAGTATTATTACCTATATTTAGAATATTCCTCCACTACTTTTAAAGTAGTCGGTATGCGAGCTGCCTTTTCCGCCCTATCACTCCACCTACCCTCCACTTCAACTCCTAATAACTCAATCATTCGCTGTCGTAGTGTCTGAGAACGAAGGCCGAATTGTCCTTGCTCTCAATGCCTATTTCAAGGGCCATTTTTCATCTCCTCAGGCCGCTTGTACGTTATGCAGCGCGCCATACTTAACCGCACGCACTTGCGTCAAGGGCGTTATCACGCAACGGGACATTCCAGAGCCCAGGGATATTATGTTGGTGTCCAAAGATCAATAGACCAGTTTATTTACGGCGCCGGCTTGTTGTAAAGGTCACATTGTCTCTATGAGACATCACAAGGGTGCGTAGTGATTAACCCGAATCGGGTCAGGCGGTTACTCATGAATAAGGCACTGACATCCTGGAACAACCCTGGTGTTCCTGAGAATATCGGTAATGGAACTAAGTACTTTTCCATGGAAGTAAGCCCCGATGAAGACGTAAACGTGAGCGACTTTTATTTTCACAAAAATCGTAGCTTGAGACAGACGCAAGAAAGTAAATAGACTACATAAAGCGAGATGGAGTCAAACAATGTAATAGTATCTCCTACACTGTCATTCAGTGCAACTCATAATCTTGTAATTGTAGGTTCCCCTGATCAAGTAACTCCATAATCTCTCCATGCATATATCCATCAACATAGGCCTCACCAACAACGATATAATGATCATCAACCCGTCGCAAAATCATCGGATTTGGACAGCCCAGAGGAACGCAGATAATATCCTTCTCAATTGATTGTTCGGGCACCATACCCATGGTGAATAGTTCGGCGTCAGAATTGATGAAGAATCTTCGATCCCACGTCACTGCTATGGAAAGTTGAACCCAAGATCTCCAGGTGATGGACTCGGCTGTTGCATCATACGGGATACTGGCTGCTTGGGCATCCTGGCGGCCTTGAACATGGATAGAATTAGAAGATTCCAAGAGAACTGAGTCGAGGACCCGAGCAGGATAAATTTCCATGTACAGTTCGGCAAACCCTCCTAAAATTTTGCGGCAGAAGGTAGGCATTGTCTCATTGCCGATACGATCTTCCAGAATCTTTCCACAGAGGAGGGTACGTGCAAAGGCTTGTTGATTGAGCTGCTGGTCCCCAGAAAGACTGTTTATCAACTGCCAGTTCTTGTAGAATATATCCACTGCCATCTTAAGGTCCAGCTTTTCGTTCACTACGGGAGAGTTGCCGAAGGCTTCGATAGAGCCAACGATCACACCCTTGGTGATCATGAGCTTTCCATCGGTGGAGAATGTGACCTCAGCCTTACTTTCACCCGAAGCAGTGCAATTGAAATTTGTCTCAAGGATACTTTGCAGGAAGAAATGATTCGTATTATTGAGAGACCAATCTGGTACCCAAGTTGGGATGTCAAGCGTCGTCAAGTGTGGCCGTACTTGTGGGAGTATGTGCAATTCCTTGGAGGAGAGTATTTCATTCCTCGCGAACCGCGTGTACACCTCGGCAGTTGAGAGGGAGTAGTCGATGTCTATACTGCGGTTGGCGGAAGTGTTAGCTAGACCGAGGAGTCCGTAAAGCTTGTCTTTTGGGTCTGTTGATTGCCGACGAAAGTGATATAGAGCCCAGTGAAACAGAGTAAGGTCTTTGATGAGAAAATCATCTCGCCAGGCTTGGACTTCGCTCTGCCCTCTGACTTTGAGGGCACTTTGTGTGTATTGGTCATGGGGTATAGTCTTTACGAAGAGGTTGTTGTTCCTGTCTTCCTCGAGTATCAGCTCTTGAACACAGAGTAGACTATCTCCATCAATAGAGTCGTCTCCGCAGGTGACAATGATACGCTGAGCGACAGTGAGCTCTTGGACGATCCAGATCCGGTTCCAGTAGTCACGGCAAAATAGATCTCCGAGCGCCTTCAAGCACTTCGCCACATCTGGAAGCAGAAATCGCTGGGTGACCCAATCACGCTCACGGCGATGATCATAAACTTTATGTGCGAATCGAAAAGCAAGCTTACTTTGGCGAAAGCTAGGACCCAACCAGACGACGACGTTATTTGCTTGCTCGTAAATTGCGCTCATCTTCCTAACTTGATGATCGCGCTCTGGAACATTATCTTGATCAATACATATAGCATCAATCCAGATTACAACTGGCTCAGTTGTGTTCTGACTTTGATACAAGGCCAGCCATAGGTTCTCTCTGGCAAGAAACTTTTGCCCATTGAGGAGGATTGGAAAATGGGGACATGTAGGGAGACCCCAAGTGTAAGAGAGGGCATCATATGACGGAGAGTCGTCTAAGCTGGCTGTGAAAACCTCACAGCGGATGGCCATGGTCTGCAAAGTAGAAACCCATCCATCTCGCGTCTGAGGCAAGATCCGAAGAAGTCGGATTTCGTTTGCATTGTGATTCAGTTCACTGTGCTTGAAAGTTGGTTTCTGTTTTGCTATTAGCAGACCTGATAAGCCAAGTCCTTGAGGTAGAATCCACCTGGATTAACAGTCTTAGACATGCAGCATGTAAGCTATTGCACTTTCCCATAAAACTGAACCATAAAGCCGTTGCCCACGTTCCCACGTGCGTAAAAACCCGAGAGGGGAAATTTCCAGCCATTTTCTATTCACGAACACCACCATCACTGGCATCACAATATTGTTTTCCTCATCAGTATACTTATTTAAATCTCATACCGACTTTTCATGACCAATGCTACTAATAATGGAAAATGCTGTGCAAAAGGTGGTCACGTGTCGACTCAGCCTCCGCCGCTGCGAATATTGGCGGCGGCCGATGTGGGGAAGAGTAAGCGCCGATGCAGCAGCTTTTTTTCACCTCTTCTTGTGCATCATTGGCAGCCTCACAACAATCGGGGGTGGTAACTCTCAAAGCTGAGGGAAAGGGGGAAGAGCAGGTGCTCGTATGATGTTGGTGTGTTGACATTACTGTCGTTTGTTTATGTTTTCATTTCCAAGCTTATGTCCTCCCTATTGTTGGTGGCGTTGGTATTGATTGTTGTCTTGTGCGAACGTCGTTCGAAGTTTTCTTTCCACGAATGCTTCCCCGCTGCTCGTACTACATCACCCAACCACCAAATTGATCCGGAAGAAGAAGCAGGTACGGCACAGCAAACAAGCAACCCAGAAAACGTTGCGCTGCGAGGGCTGTGAGTGGTTGATAAAGATACCGCGGTTAAATACTGCAGGGGCCACGCCCTAATCTGGAATCGAAATATCGAAAGGGCTCAACTGCGCCCCCCAAGCGAGATCGCTGTATGCATTTATTCATCCGATCCAGTTTGTTGGCAACGAGAAATGGTCGGTACTTGAACATGGCGTTGCCCAGGGTGGTATTCTTGCTTTCTCTTTCTTCTCGTTGATCTGAGCGTTTAATCTTCAATTCATGTTGCCCATTTTTGGGTAAATGATCGCTCTCTGACAATCCTGTTATTGCTGCCGACATAATATAATTTCCATGTTTCGTTTCACCAGAGAAACGCCGAGATGATTCGGCCAGTACGGCATTTCAGCGATGCACCAGAAGTTGTGACGCCGGAAATCGATGATGGCCATGCTGTCTTTGTAACATATCAGGAGAGATTGAAGAGACAGACTGCAACTCTACAAATCGATCCTGCAGAAACAGAATCTCGAAATTTTCCACCGCTACCGTTGCCCCTGCCGTCAACGCCAGGAACATCAGAAACACCCTCACCAAAGCCGCCAGCGAGCACATATCTTGGGGAGGAAAAGTCGTCGTTCGAGAAACGGAGGAGGAGTTTTGGGATTCTGACAACAATCATCATCGCTTTCGTTGCATTTCTGATGGGAGGTGGAATTGGTGGTGGAGTTGGAGGTGCCTTACTTGTGCGGGAGAAAAATAGACTCTGGTATGTACATGTCCCAAAATTACTCCTCTATAACCTTAAAACACAACTTTAACTTTCACATCAGTCCCGCTTCCACATCCGTCACAATCTCCTCCCCATCTCCCTCCACCACAGCCGGTACATCCATCCTCGATATCGCCGGATGTCCTGCCATCATGACATCCAATGCATGGAATTCCACCACGTCAGGCAAGCGCTTCATCCGCGCCTGCTACAAAGACACTGCTGGCGTGTCCCCTGAGCAAAATATCGTGATAGGACAGCAAGCATTTTCAACCCTAGATGGATGTCTGAATGCCTGCGCGAGTATGGAGAAGTGTGTAGCGGCAACTTGGTACATGTTCAGTGTTAAGACGCCGAGTAAGAATGCGATGTGCTTTTTTAAGGGTAGTGTGGGGTTGCCCAGCGCGCAGGCTGATGGAGATAGTTGTGTTACGGGGTTTTTGACGACGTAAAGACAGACGGTGATAGGGGGAGATAGGGTGATGTTGTAATTTTCTTAAGTGCGATTGATATTTGCATTTGCACGGCGCTGGGAGATTCGGAAAACACACTCGCTACACAAGCTTGAGATGGGATATATGGCGTTCTGGATTCTGGCTGGAGTGTACTGCCTTTAGTGCTCCGAGCATTTTGCGAAGGTGGACATACTACATCTGTAGATAGGCTGTTGTATGTCGATGTGCATACTACTCGGCTCACAGGGCAAACACTGCTATTGTTCATAGATATTAACTCAGATAATTTTCTCTAAATTTGCAAACTCCGCTAGTTCGAAATTCGCCGAGTAGCAAGACTGTCTATATGTGGGCATCTAGTGTGAAGCATACTCGAATGGAAACTTCTCTCTAGGCCGCTAACATGCTTATCTCACCGTTTCAGAACCTGCCTCCTTCCTGTGAATATTTAAAATGATCCCCAGCCTCAGATCTCATGATAGTTGCCAATTGCCTGTCTAAAGCAAGTCAATTTGTTAGGGAAAAGTTGGCACCGGCTTTTCTCCGTCCAGGTTGTGTCATATGTCATGATGTCGAACCGACGCCGATCTAATAGGCACTGCATAGAGGTAATTCGAACCGAGTTGCCAGGTGAGAAAAGTTTGCTCTCATCAGGACTGAGTCCACAGGTGGCTTCTAGACGGCTTCTTAGCCCCGTGCTGTTGAGTCCATGTATCTTCCCGCCATGCAGCAGCGTGTTTGATCTGGATTGCGGGTACGAAAATGGTAATCTTGCAAACGGACAAGTGACAACGTAGACTAATTAGGTTACTCGACCCGAGCTCAGGGAAACAATGCCATTGTGGACTCCTGCCTTCACCAAGCAGAAGGACGAGTATCTGAGATGCCCATTCCCGGAAGTCTAGCATGGCTGGTGTAGCAATTGCTTGTCATCGACGGTAGAATTAAAACAAAGGCCCTACTAGACATAATGATGTATGATGCACACGGCCGTCGATACTATATCTGATGCATTTCTACACATGTATCGTGCATTGTGACCCAGTAATGCGGTTCTGGAGTCATTCATCTGGCTCCCACTCAAACATATCACAACACAGTGGCTCATTCCATTTAAATTTACCAATTCTGTTAGTGAAATCTGTACTTCACAAAAACATTGATCATTTCTCCTAGCTTGATGGGTAGCTCAATAAACGAAGAAGTTTCACATATTGAACCAAGGAACACAAGTATATTCAGCGACTTCAAGAAGCGACTCCTGACGTCGGCTACTAAGAAAGAAAAAAGCAAAACCTCTAGAGGTTCCACAGAAAGAAGGCCACTTGCTGTATGTCATTCAATTAGATTCTGAACTTCACACTCCTCCAAGATACCCAAGTAGCAGATTGTGCTTATGCTGACACGATCACGTAGGCACACTCAATCAGGATGGGTCGGAAATCTAAACGACAATCGGCGATGGACTGGCAAGATTTTGTAGCAAGCGACGAGGAACCCACTATTGATAATCATGGAGAAGGCTCGAGTGCTGTGCCCGTCCACGAAGCAGAACTTAGTCCAAAACATCAATCTATGCAAGCAAATAGTGCTGATTACAGCACTTTCACGACTGACATCGAAGAGTACGTGATTCTCCTAGCAAGAATCAAAACCAGGACAGAAGATCTCAGTGACAAGTGCGAGGCATATAGTCGCGACTTTAAAGAGCTTCACGTCACGAAACAGGCTCTGCGAGACATGAAAGCTCAAAATAATGAGAAAGACGACAAAATCCGGCAGCAAAGAGGCACCATTCTTGAGATGCAGGGACTATTCGAAGAAAACAAGGCAAAATACGAGGCCAAGATCACGGGAGTCAAAAAGGACCGTCAAGAGCTAGAATGTGAGAAGAAAAAATTCGAGGAGGAGAAGAGGAAAAATGAAAAAAAACAAGAAGCCTTGAGAGCAGAGTACGAACACGAGGTCAAGGAGAAATTTGATGAGCTTGAAGTCAAGATCAGACAAGATGCCGAGGGTCGGGTTAAAGCAGTCATGCGTGACCTGGAGGAGCGCGAGCTCGTGCATGATGAAGAACGAGAGAGTTACGAGCTGGGTGCCGCACAGTTTCGAAAACGATTGGATGACATTTCTACGGAGCGTGGAAATCAAAATCGGAAATTGAGCAAGTTGCAAAAAGTGAAAGAGGATCTTATTCGAATTCGCGATTCTTTTGAAGTTGAGAATAAGGGCCTGGAGAAGGAATTGAAAGCCTTGCGCAACCATTTCTCCTTAGATGGTCGACCAGTCGACTCTTTGTAAGCTTATGCTTCGTATTGATTTTGAGCCCTCGTTAATGATAGGTAGTCAAAAGGACTTTGCAGATATCGTTGCTGAGATCAAAAATATATCTCACGATTACTTCAAAGAATGGAACGACGATGTGGTAAGTGTTCGAATGCTAACCCCCACCCCTTAACCTCATTGGATGGCTGTTCTGACACTCTGAAGGATTCGGCAGCCTATAATAAGCTTTGCAAGAAGGAATACTGTTTCGATTCCATTGCTCCTAGCAACAGCGAAACTAGCCAAAGACTCCGGGTCATCCACGTCCAACGTATCATCTCGTACTACCTGACCAGGTTGATCTTCCAGCCTCTCTCTTGCAAGTTTACTCGCGCGAATCCAGAATTCGGGACAGCCCTGAGACTCATGTTTGATAATCTCAAGCTTGAACATCAAGGATCTTCAGACAGCAAACAAGATCTTAACCTGCAAGTCAAAGTCCACTTGTGGCGAACTATGACCATGAAAAGTATACAAGCAATTCCAGATCAAAACTGGAAATGCAAACTGGGTCAGGCGCCTGGACTAGATGATATGGTTGTCCAAGAAGTGTGCAATCATTTGTCGCAGCTTGTGCGACCCAACCAGGAGGCTAGCCTTCAAAAAGACTTGCTCCATCTTGCTCAGTCGTCTACTCGAATTTGGAATGATACACAAACCCACAATCTCGAATTCATCGCTCATTCCAGTCTCGATCCTAACAAAGGAAGTGAGTGGTGTACCCAAGATTTGGATACTTGGACCATAGAACCTGAGAATGATACAGCCGAAACTGATATCTTGGTCTGTTTTCCATTGATCACCGCTCATACATGGACTGGGCCGTCTTCCACGGCCAAAAGTGAGCCCATTTGTATCTATCCTGGTTTGGGCTTGCCCAATACTTCATCGTTGGTCATTGAGGGGAAAAAAGAAGTCGAAGAGAGACGAGCGTATGAACAGCAGGCAAAGGAGAAACTGGCCAATGAGATGAAGGAATGGGACGGTCGAAATTCGGGATCCAGTAGACGTGCTTCTATGTCCATTTTGATGGCACCAACAACGCTCTGAGTTTAAACACAAGAGCACGGCTGCTATGATAGTGGATGGAATTTGAGATCTTGCTGTCCGAGAACGTGGCTATCAGGTGAGCGTTCAGGCGGAATTTTTGACGACTGATAATGGAAAATATGCACAAGTGTGAATGTCCGCTCTAATGTGCTCCCCAGAATGTGAGCACACCAGCGTGCAAGGTATCGCCCGATGGATAAACAATCATCGTCGGGTAGTATATATCAAATGCTTTGCAGCCTCAACCGACTCAACCGAGTATCGTCGCATGCTCTAATCCATGCCGCATGGCTACACGATTATAACCGTCCGGAACGCCAATTTGATATGCCCATCCTCTGTACCCACCCTATTTGCTCATGTTGAAATGCAAAACAAAAATCTACCTCTTTTATACAACAGCCTTCTGCAACCCCGTGGCTTCGTCCGCGAGGATTGTGACACCCTTCCTCTTCTTCAATACGTTCTCAATGAAAGCTTCGCCAGCCTTGTACGAACTCCTTACAAGTGGTCCACTTGCGCAGTACAAAAATCCCAATTCTAGGGCTCGATCGCGCCACATGTCGAATTTCTCGGGTGTAACATATTCTTCGACTTTCATGTGTCGCTTTGTTGGGCGCATGTATTGACCAAATGTTACAACGTCAACATCAACTGCACGCAGATCTGAATGAAGTTAGCAGCCATCGAATTGGCAATCTACATATTGACACATACCTTTCAATGTTTGCCACAGTTCTTCCTCCGTCTCGCCAAGACCAAGCATAATACTCGTCTTCGTGATCAGAGTTGGAACGGCCTTCTTAGCAGCTTCCAGGACCTTCAAACTCTGTCTGTATTTTGCTTTCCGATCTCTGACAAATGGAGTGAGCCCTTCTGTGGTCTCCATGTTGTGCGCATAAACATCTAGTCCACTCCTCGCAACCATACTGACCATCTCAAGATCTCCAGCGTAATCACCAGTAAGTGCTTCAACAAGCATTGATGGCTTCTTTTGTTTGATTTTCATAATCGTCTCCGTAAAATGTCGAGCTCCTCCATCAACAAGATCGTCTCTGTCTACAGATGTCAAGACTACATAGCCTAGACCCCACCTCGACAACGCTTCTGCTGTATGTTCTGGCTCGTGTGGGTCGAGTGGTGGAGGCGCCTTTGAAGTCTTTACGCTGCAAAATCTGCATCCTCTTGTGCATGTATCACCCATCAACATAATCGTTGCGGTCGCAGCACTCTTGTCACTTCCACCCCAGCAATCTGATATATTCGGACATCTCGCTTCCTCACAGACAGTGTGTAGGTTTAGTCCTCGCAGATCCTTTTTGATCTTCTTATAATTCGAATCGTTCGGTATAGGCGTTTTCAACCATTCGGGCAGTCTAGTGATTTGCTTCTGTCTCCCGGGCGGTCCCACCATTGCCGTCCTCAATTCGAGTGCATCTTCTGTTGATAGTGGCTGGTCTTGAACACCTACGAACTCGGAAAACGTTGGAATTGCAGTCGTACTGTCTTTGAAGTACGTTGGGCGTCTTTTCGGGGTAGCTTTCTCTGTTTCCGGGAGCAAAGCTTCGGTGGCGAATCCTCTTGAGGATGTTGATGTTGATGAGATCAGTGTTCTTGGGATTTGTTGCATACGAGATGCATTGAGACACCTGAATCTTGTCACAACCGAAGCCATGATATATTATCAGGCAGAAGTGTGAAGTAGTCGAGGATGAGAAGTCGGGAACGTTAAATCGCAGCTTTTTGGATACCGATTTCGAAGCTATCGGAGAATGAGCCCTGCAATACCGCGTTTTCCCGACATCATGTGATGACTCCAATAGAAGCAGTCGCGATTGTCAGCGCACTTCACTGCCCCTTGCTCTTTGCTGACCCATGGACGCTTCCAACTCACACCAAAGTAATCGTCAAACTTCATGGTAAGGCTAAGCACGCTGACAAGAACAGTACATCATGACCATGCACATCCGGTTTTGCCTCGTGACTCAAAATCACACTCCAGGTTGAACGCAAAGAAGCATGGTAGATTCCTTGGGCATTGTGATTTTATGTTCTATTTTGAAGGTACAAAGCAAACATGGCTTTATAGCTATCCTTAGGGCCTCAAAGAATGTCATCAAGCAAAGACAACTGTGCCTTGTGTAAGGACAGAGACCTCGCCGATGATTTATACTAGCAATGTAAGGACATCATGTTCTTTATTTCTTAGTTATCACTCGCTACCTCCGCAAAAATGGCAGAAGTTGAACCCGAAGACCAGCCTAGGTCAGATGACAAAGAATATGACTACATTAATGTGCTCGATGATCATTGTCCTTTGCCCTCGATAACAGACTCTCCTAGAGTACCAGGGCCATCACCAGGACCGCTATCTCAGCTCACTTAAATGGTTCACGATCAGAGGAAACTGCTGTTTGTGTCAGCCTACGTGGAAAGCTTCGGATAGTTGCATGGAATACCACATTCCATAGGTAGGATATCATTGCGAATCCCTTACATCCTGTGGCATGTTTGGTCCTCAGACAGACATTTTAGTTCAGATCCTTTGAGCGGCAGGAGAACGTCTTCCGAGAAACCTCCATTATCGCTTAGACCCAATGACTTCGAGGGCTCTCCAACCACTATTATGGATACCGATGGCGATAAAACTTCAATGTACACTTATTGCAAGGCTAACAACCACGTTCAAAGCTTTGGAATGAAAGAATGGGCACCCTCAATAGGTTTGGCAAGTCAACGGAAAAGATGTGACTAGATCATGAACGTTCGAGTCCCGAAGTACGTTGATGCTGAAAACGATGCTAAATAATAGGCAGAACCTATCCAATTACGAAATCACAGAAGGCAGTCTCTTCTTAACAGTAAAGCGATGTCACATATTGTATATCAAAAGCAAATGTCTAGCATTACTAACGGCATACCTCAATGTCAATACGATGCTGGTAACTTCACATTTTATGACGATGCAGTCATCACCATCTGTGCTAGTATTGATTTTTTCAACCGTCTGATATAGAGTGCAACAATTTGGAACAGGATTGAGAAGGTGGACTTACTCGTTGCTGATGATGGTGGAATCGGTCACGAAAGAGCTTCCATCCTACTTGGGAGTAAGTCAGTCCCAGTCAGTATAATATCTTATTTATTAATAATGACTCAGTGAAATGAACATGGATGGGGACTAAAATGCAGTTGAGGAAGATTTGGAAACAATGACAGGTTTCTTCAACCTCCGATTTCCAAAGCCACCACCTCCCCAAGATTCCGATGTCCTGGAGTGGGACTACGTTAGAGACTACATTGAGACGCCTTTGCCAGAGACTTCAATCAAACCCGAGCATGAATCAGAAGATCCACCCAATTTCATCCCCCTTGAGCCTAGCATAGCTAGTATCCCTTCCAATGATTATGATTCCGAGTTTCAAGTTGGACGTTTGGGTAATATAGAAGACAACAATGAAGACACAAGGCATGTAGATTTTGGTCTTGTGCCAGAAATGAAGCTGCTTTTCGAGGAAACTGCCAATTTGTCGAAGTATACCTGGAAGTGTAAGTATAGGTAGTACTGTAATGATTGGTCGCCCAACCCAATCTCCTCATCCACCATCTCCACCCCCACCACCGCTGCCAGCATGACAGAAGGGTTCTTGGGACTTGAAGACATTGAAGCATGCCCTTGATGGTTCTCACTAGAGCACACCCAAAAATTCTAAGCGTTCGTATCATGGACATTTACGAACCAGAAGCTACGTATGTTTTCTATTATTCTGTATTCATATTTCTGCCATGTTTCCAAATTGAAAGTTGTAAATCGATATATAAGTGGGCTCGGGAGCATCATCGTGGTTGTTTCAAGTTTGAAGCACACTAGTATAGACCGAGGTGGAGAAGTGGACTTTGGCGTATATTGCTTTGACTCGAATGACATATTGTCATCTCTGGGTTTGAGCTGTTTTATTTTGCTCTTTTCATAATGTTTTAACAGTTGTACTTAGCAACGTCTTGGAAATGAAATGGTAGTAACTTGAGCTTAAGTCAACAAAATTAGCTTGTTACAGCGGATAGCTAAGCCTCTTCTAGTCGAACCGAGATTCAAGTTACTTATTATCTTATCCGATCGAGCTCAAATGACTGACAATATTCTTGTCGGAACATGCTGATACCCCATGCGAACTAGTAAGATTATATGATTATGTAATCATGCATACCTCGACGTCTCACATCGCTTCTCCTATTACAATTTTCAATCACAAACGTTCAACATTTCACTCCACAACATGGAAGAGCCAGACCTCGCCCACTTCCACACCATCCCATGGTGTTCTACCCTCCTCCAAAACCCTAACATAACCATAACCCCAACTTTCTCCCGCCAACCAAAGTCCAACACGGAGGACTCTCTCATCGCCCTCACTCTCCGATCCCCCACTACAATCCCCCGCTGCCTCTCCTTTCACCCCAAGCCCAATCCTTCATCCCCCTTCATCACCTCAGTCTACACACTCATGACTCTCGGCCCAGATATGAATGGCGGCCCTCGTATCCTCCACGGCGGCATGATCGCTACACTCATGGACGACGTAATGGGAACCCTTATGACGATTAACAAGGGTAGGAATGGGATGCCGCTAAGTAGTATTACGGTGACAGGAACGCTGAATGTAAAGTATTTGAGACCAGTGCCGACGCCAGGAACGGTGCTGGTGGTTGCGAGAGTTAGGGATGTGAGGGGAAGGAAGTATGATATGGTTACGGAAGTGAGGGATAGAGATGGTGAGGTGATGGCGAGGGCAGAGAGTTTGTGGATTAGGCAAAGGGGGGAGGGTGAGAAGTTGTGAGATGGAGGTTTTCACGCGAGTGGAAGTCGATAGAGGAGAGCGCACTCTTTCCTTTTGCACAACATACGATGTGCATTATCTTCCATGAGTAGTATCATGTCTAACTAGCATTAGCTAAGTCAACACATATGGAGCCTTAAGTACTATCCTCTATCTAAGGCTTAATTAAACGAGTACTCCTTTTTAGAGCGCTCCATCAACAGCCATCAGCTGTTTCTGACAAATCCAAATGTCATATTTGTAGTTAGTTTTAAGCAGTTAGAGATATTTGGGAGTAATCTTTTTAATTTTGTTGCATTGTGTTCTTCTAATATGATCATACCAGATAGTGGCTCTTGCTGCAATCTACTCCTCGGCTTACTTACCGCTTGGCAGAAATGGAGAGCCCATACTTTGCATTCGCCCCGAAGGAAAGTCCAAAATCATATCAAACGATCCAAACTTACTCCAGGGAAAGCCGGGTACAACCTATAGGAGAAACATCTACGCTGCTTCCAAGCACACTCGTCGCCGGAAAATGGAAGAGTGTCTTTGTAATATCAACCTGTTGGGGGTCTCTCAACGTGGGGGACTGGGAAATCGTGGGCTATTGAGGGTGAGGGGACTGCGATGTTGATGTTGAGCTTTGGACGCTCTATGCAGTTTTTGGTTGGGCTGGAAGTCGGAGAAGAAGACGAAGAAGAAGGTAGGAGGTGGAAGACGTGTCTAAGGGCCTGAGTTCTAGGGATACATTGCTTTGTTTAGATATAATGATACACCATGGTAATGCTGGAGTCTCAAGCAAGATTTAATACCAAGAGGATTTTAAGGTCTTATAGTCAATCCAGCCCAATGTACCACTTACTGACCAAAGCATAAATTGTCTGTTTTCATTCACCTGTTTCAAATCCATTGTGCAAAGCTCTTTGCTTCAAATAAAATTATTGTTGTTCATCTTCAAGACAGCTTAATTCATGGTTCACACACTGTGAACTGAAAACAACTTAGTGCCTAGTGTCAGTTTGCCTAAGCCGAATTATTCACTAACATAATGTCGTTTGTAACCGAGAACAAAACTCTCATAGCCGAGCCGCTTATCTATTTTTTGACCTTCACCCTCTATTTCATCTTCATTTTCATCTTCATCTTCAATAATCCGACTTGCTCCAGCAACAAGATCATTAAGGAGAACCTATGACAAGAAATCATAAAAAAAAATGGACGAACAGGTATACGCCCAAGCTTCGACTCCCCTTGACATCAAGACCCTATTCGAGGCTCTTACCAAGCCGCATGATCAATTTGAACCCCTCGATTCCAGGCCCTTAAATTGCTGCGCAATCCACGACGGTTTCCAAGCCCTCTTCGTCCGCATCCCAACATACATCGGCCCAGCGATCCAGCTTGCCGACGGCCGAATCTTCAAGGGCTGTGTTCAGTTACAAGGAGATCCCATCACAGAGGATGGAACAGACGGCGACATGGAGGCGCTGTTTGTCTCGCTTTGCAAAGACCTCTGCGAAGACCATTTTTTGAACGAGATTAGCTCTCCTCAAGCTTGCGCTGAGACCCCCAAGGGCTTCAAGGAAGTGTGTGTCTTCTTCAGAGATACCTATGAGGGACCTGGAATCCAGCTTGATGATGGTCGGCTCTTTAAAGGTGGTATTGATATCAGTAATCTTGGGATCACTCGGAGGGAGTCTAGCGGCAACACGATAGCTACGTAAGTTATCGTGGCGTTCGTTCCCGACCCTTCTCTATCTGCTATCTACTATGTCTTATATCTTCTACTCTATTACCCCTAAAATGAATTTGATTTGTTCTCAACTCGCAAGATAGCCTCAATTCTCTCCCAGACTGTCGCAGCTGAGAAAAAAGCTAACTCCCCCATCCTCTAGACCAAATCTCCGCCCAACTCTCACACATTCAATCAGCGCCGTTACAACTCACTCAACATCGCGTTTGCGGCGAGGGTCACCCAGCCTCCGCCTTCCAACTCAGCCTCAGGTCCCTCAAATGTACAGCCAACACATCGAACTGGCCAGAAAGAAGTTTCTAGACAAGTATAGCACCTATACCACCATGACCCCGGTACACAACGAGATTAATCCGAATATTATTACCGACTGCTCCCCTCCATCATCATTGTCAAGTTGTCTGGCCAAGCTCCCCCCTGCGGGTTTCTTAGCAGGCGGCGTTGAACTCAACAAGATCGATACTCCGAGCAGTGTCAGTGACTCTACAAACCCACCCATAAGAGAGACCAAGCTACCACATGACGTCTATTCACCAAATCTGCCAGTGATTTACTGCCGCACAGTAGGCAGCAACGAGAAAATTTTCTACAAAGAATGCCTAGTCAATGAGGGAAGCTATAGGAAGACCGATTCAATTCACGGATTGGATTCCATCATCCCCCAAACCGCTGAAGTGTTTCCACTGTCAAAGCTGCCTCTCCTTCCTTGCACGCCCCAACTGGATGCTTACTATGCGCGCAGTCTTTCGTCTAGTCATGAACACGATCAACACCACCGTACCAAATCTAGGAAACCTCTTTCCATGTCCGCATTAGATGACCACATGGCGCAACTCAGCTTGTCGCCTCGCTCAAGTCTCTGGCTACCTTGCATGGAATTCACATCAGGCAGCATCATGTTTGATCATGTCCCCTTCACTTCACAACCAAGAGATCGTATTGCGCAACGCGACTTGTCCTCACTCGGCCAAGCATCAGACGATGTCCTTCATCCTCTTTCAATAGATCATACTCCAAAGGTCGACGCACCTCGCTGTGAACAGGTTCGAACAGTCCCTCGCAAGCGTAATAGACATCTCACAGAGTTGGAACAGGATGAGGAAATCGCTTCTCTCGAACGCCTTCTCACCAAACACAATAATCCACATGAGCATACTCGTGATGGCCTTCGTAGCCCTAGAGCATCTCTCTCAAGATCTGAAGTGCATGATCAAATGGCCCAAACAGCAGAAATACTACAATCACAGCAATTGCCACTTGGTGCTGTTCTCAAACATCCCCGAACCAGACACACGTCAACTATCGATACATGGGAGAAGCTTATTATGGGACATACCGGCAGCCTTGGAACACCTCCCACAACCTCCGAAGTGAATTATCAAATGGCCCAGTCGTCGGAAAAGCTATCACAACAATTGTCAGCCGATGATTCTAGCAAATTTCCCTCCACCTTCGAAGTGAACGCTTGCATGGCCAGACTCGAAGCAAAGCACTCGTCATCCCCATTGCCACCTTGCTCTCCTCGCAAGATATCTCGAACTTACTACGCGGGTAACGATATTGCGCATCGTGATCAACATACCACGACCACCGCTGACAGTACTACAACAACTTCCCTAGCCAACAAGAAGTCCGAACAATCTCCTTCCTCACCTAACCAATGTATGAGACAACTCGAGCCAATCTGCGTGGCTCCAATCGTACCTAACGGCTGGTCTTCCTCCGCCGCAGGAGCGACGGGATCTGCTACCTCCAAACCAGTCTGGAAACAGGTCTCCCAATCGCCAGAATATTTAGAACGTCAATTAAAAGAGGAAGTAGCTTCATCGGCTGAGATGGACTCCCTAGGAGCTCCTT
Source organism: Hymenoscyphus repandus (assembly GCA_001414415.1). Taxonomy (NCBI): domain Eukaryota; kingdom Fungi; phylum Ascomycota; class Leotiomycetes; order Helotiales; family Helotiaceae; genus Hymenoscyphus; species Hymenoscyphus repandus. Next base: position 4,433 of record LLCE01000162.1, on the reverse strand, counting down.
TCCATTCGATCAAGTTTGCATATGAGAAGCCAACCCTGGCAACATTGCTCACACCCTACAAACTCCTCCGCCCTGCCACCACTACCTCGCACTCCTGGGCCACCACTATCGAAAACCACCACGCATTTCTCATGGCCTCCCGTACTTCTGAAGACGCCTTCAACGCCCACAACTGGTCCTTCACACCCTCCAACGCAGCACAACTCAGCGCTATGCGCGAAGCCGAGGACCAGTGCCGTTGGGCTACCGTGCTGCCAAGTTGGTTCTTCGACACTGCTGCGTACGATGCGTTGGAGCGAGAGATGGAGAAGGCGCTACATACTGCCGGGGTTGGTGAGGTTGGCTGTGAGGTTGTGGACAAGTTCTTGGGGAACGAGCGGAAGATTCGAGAGGAGATGCAAGGGTTTGTCAAGGAGTTGCAACGGAAGGAACGTGCTAGCTACTAGGTAACAGCATCAGACATGCCGTGAATTCGGGTGTCTGGCGGGGTATTTACTGTTGTTACTTGGATAGACATCTATGCGTAATACTAGTGCTCTACACACAGCGAACTAAGATTCACTTAAAACACACATCTTCGACTGACTAATGTTGTCCTCCTTTATATTCTGCTAGAACGGAAGTATCCACCTGAAGTCGAATATTTTATAGCCTCGTAAATGTACCCAAAATGATTTAATCTCATGAGTACCAGCATATATTTCAACCTCTTAAACGGAGACCATCTCTGATTAATTTCGCATCTCGCCTGTGCCACCAGAGTACAAGAACTTACCTTGAACTAAGTATTTATAATCCTTGCGACTGGATTCAAAGTCACTTAATCTACCTAGTACTTCCCCACATTTTAGCACATCAAATGAAGCCTAGAGGAAGAGAAGAACATCGCAAGTTCAGTTCTCTCTTTACAGCAATATACAACTAAACCTAGTTTTTAAAATACCTATTAACATCCTACCATTTTAAATGAAGGTCATAAAAAAAGGAAAAATCGAGACTACTATTCTCTTTGTCATAGTATTATAATGATCTGTTCTATCTACCAAGAAAAGGGGATAAATTTTCTAAGTGATTTTATCTCTAGTTACAAGAATAATTTTTCAAAGTATATCCGCTTACTTCTTACCACAACTTAATAGCAAGATCTCCAACTATCCACTACCCTTACATTCCATATCAATCTCTCCTACCTTCCCTACCTCATCCCTAACCTCCACTTCCCTCAACTACTTACACACCTACTCTTAACGCACTTCATCCCACCCCACAACAACCCTCACATCCAATCTCATAACCACAACCGCAATCCACAATCCACAGCCCAAGATTCACAAAACGCCCGACCATTACATCGCTCCCGCTCCGCACACCTCAAAGCCCATAATTCTCCCAACCAAGCACAACCTGGAATCCCACAACCAGATAGCCAAAACATCTCTCCTAGACCAGACAAGTCAGTTATAAACTCACATCAGCCATTCGATCTAAAACTCAGCACCCCCCAGGCGCAAGGGAGCAAGGAAAACCCATGAGGGCTTCCCGAGCGGTATATCGCAAGCACTTCCTTCACATGTGGTTCAAAGCTCATTTCCATTCCACGATATCTCGACCCCCCGTCCTTAAATACGTGGATAAGTCGAGCACTGCCACCTGCCGCTATGACGTCTCGTGGTTCTCACTAGTTTCATCATCACATTCATCACCATGGCTTTCCTCCTGGCAATACGATCCTCTGGGAAACTGTGAATTGGCAATTCCAACTGATGCCAAAAAAAGGTGAAACCAGAAAGATCGGGCTTCGTGGATCATGGGTGTAGTGGTAAGAATAACAAATGAACAGAACAGAACGAAAGAAAACAGATGCATCTCCCACCCGCATACCCATCATTTCAAAATTTAGCATGGTGTGTCTTGTGCAACACAGTCACGATTGATCTCTACCACTTGTATACGTATCATTTGCTAGACACATGGACGAGTGAGCATAGTTGCAACATCTTCAAATGAACCTCATCTCAGCCTCTCCGTAACGATTACACTCTACACCATCCAACCTCACCATCACTCGCAATGCCACCATCACCCAAGACACAAGCTGAAATGCTCACCCATTTACATCTTCACCACCATTCCCCTCCCAATTCTCGCCTCCGAACAACCCCCCCCCCCCCCCCCCCCCCCCCCCCCCTCTCTGCCTTCCACAAACCTCCCACGGGTAAATTCCCCGACCCAATCCATTTCCACGCGAGCTCTCAGAAAACATCCGAGACAGAAACATCGTGGGGATCGCTTGGGTCAATCTCCCGCAGCCACGAGAACAGCCGCTGCACACATACAGGGCCTCCCACCTCCCTCCACCTCTCACCTCAACATCTGATTCGCAACGATATCTCAAGGCCTCGCCACGAGATGGCGGTACATGAAGAAACAACGGCACCCAAGGGAAAACCTGCTGCCTGCCTACCCTCCGCACACCATCGCTTGATGGCTAAGTCGCGAATGAGAGCTCATTGCCGAATGGAGATATTCCAGACGATGGAACTGGAGAGCGGCAGATATCGCACATGGTACGCATTATTCCGATCCCGATCGTGCAGCAGAGGGTACTGTAGGTACCGACGGTTAGGTCGCGAGAACTGGTAAATGTCACGAGACGTGCATTGGAAGAGTGAAGCCGTTGAGAAATTCGGACGGTACCTGCATCTCGAGGAGACTTTGGATCAGGTACTGCGAGGGGAAGTACATTTAACGCATGAAATGAATGATCGGTCGCATATTTGAGAGAAGCAATGTTCATTCCGCCTCGACAGAGGAAACCTTGGACCATTGAGCGACGCATCGCTTGAGGTGCTTTTCGCAGTAGTAGCGATAATGGGATTGAAGCACTGCTTCGTACGCATGACCGCGAGAATGGGACTCGCATCAGGCCTAAATATCGACCCCCTCGACTTGGATGTGGGAATGTCACGAGACGTGCCATCTTACACGCCTCGAAAACCACAGCCCGACCCGAAAAGACGTGCAATCGACGGAGAAGGAAAGAAGACACGACGAAGGAAACTCTTACAGCCATCATCAGGCGAGGGAAGGAACGATATCATATAAATAACGAGAAAGCGCAGTAGTGACACGAAAGACCAACTCGTCTCACTGCCTTGACTCCTACCGCGATTCCTACGACCTCGTTCTCACCCAGTCTCCCTCAGTCTCCCTCAGTCTCCCTCACACCATTTGCACAGTGAAGAGTTGCGCCACCCGACAACCGCATACCACGGTGCTCTCGTGGGTACGGAGCAGGAGTCAACGTACCGACCCCCATCGCGCATACTGGCTGCATGGCGGCAGGATCACATCGTACAGTCGCATATGATGATTCGGATAAAGAACGATCGGAGAAAGGATTGGGTCGCAGCTCGAATAGCTTATTCATCTGCACGGTAAGCTACGCACTGCACTCAAGCGCCAACTCTGCTTCAGAAGTTGTAAGATGTTGCCAATGACTTCTAGGTGGCTGGTACGAGAATATCGGAGCAGACGGAAATGAAAAGTTAAAACAGGACAAAACAAGATCAACGCGGGAGCGAAAATGAGCGCGTTGAAGAAACTGCGCCGATTGATATATTAATTGATACCGGTAGGCGGGCCAATTAATTATAACATGCCGTGACGTTTGATTCATAGCGTGCAGGATGCTAGGATCGTGTGGGGAGCAAGATGACGGTATTGGGAATCCAAGACATAGATGACCGCCTCAATTTTGAGGAAAAATCGTGGAAAATGATTGAATCCGAGGCCCGAGTGAGAGACAGCTGCACCAGAGGATCTGAAAAGAATCTGAGAAGAATCTGAGAATAATCTGAGAAGAATCTTCCACGGTAGATTCCACGGAAGAATGAGAGCATTGTCAAGCGTGCATATCAAATTGTGGTCGAGTTGACAGGAGTTCGTGACATTCGTGCAGCAGTTCACACAAATTCATGAAACTGCATCCGGTGCCCACCTTCATGTGCAAAGATGGAGACGAACGAGATGAGGACAGAAATGCCAAGGAATACCGTCGTGGATGATGAACAAACATGAGGTGAACGTGGCAGCGGGCAGGAAATGAATCAAATCATTGAAGCCTTCTCGAAGGCCTGGGTGTGTTAGAGATACACGATGGGAAATCTCTTCTGTGCAGGTCGTCATTTCGGTGTATATTGGTTGGTATATTGTTGGTATATTGGTTGGTATATTGGTTGGCAAACCTCAGTGTGATGCTCCCTTCCTTGCTTGGGAAGAAGGGTTATTTGAGGAAGACAACAAGCGCGGTAATAGCAGGCAGACGTATTACCGCGCGAACAGTCAGACTAGGAGGTATATACTCAATGATTTGTATATACTCAATGATTTGTATGTACTCAATGTGTATGTACTCTATGATTTGTTTGAAT
>LLCE01000161.1:0-80846 GCA_001414415.1 Hymenoscyphus repandus | reverse complement strand
GGGGGGGGGGGGGGGGGGGGGGGGGAGGGGTCAACATCCTCGTGTGACACCGTATCGTGTTCCTCCGTATCATTAGCAGTCGACTGATATGCCTCGAGTTTAACAGGGACAAACATCTAATAATACTATCAGCATATTGCTTGAAACCACCACCTACCGTACCACCGCAGATCCACTGACATCTCGCACACTCACTGGAGGAATTACGAAAGAGCAATTGGTTTTTCCCCTGTGAATGTTGGTTCCCCATAGTAGTCCATGCACGCACATGAATAAAGAACGTCCACCGAGGTGCTGCTCTACGTGCTATGCGTGCTCTACGTGCTATGCGTGCTCTACATGCTATGCGTGCTCTACGTGCTATGCGTGCTCTACGTACTCTACGTGCTCTACGTGTTATGCGTGCAATACGTGCTATGCGTGCTCTACGTGCTCTACGTGCTCTACGTGCTCTACGTGCTATACGTGCTATACGTGCTATACGTGCTATACCTACAGCAAATTTTGCAACACAAATCCTGCACCCGTAAGACTTACTGTATAAAAACCCTTGACATGCAATCACAGGCTCCAGGCATCTCATGATTCTCATCACGGCAGAGAGAAGGGAACTGCTCACCTGGACACGAGCACGAAGCAAATCAAGGTGATGATGCCTGATGCCTGATCGTCCCCGCCAGTCCCCCATTTCCATTAGTCGCCTATCGGAAGCGTGTATCAACGTCTTTTTCACTTGCAGCGTTGCGGTGCAGGCTGCGGGTAAGATGCGCGCCAAGTTGATTGTTGCATGAAGATTTATTATCCTCTCAGAGCCTTTCTTAGCGAAGAGCAGAAGCAGCTTGGTCCATGTGGAGTGGGAGCGCGGTCATCCTCGATCAAGTGCAAACACGGCACTCGTCCGTACCTGCCAGAAACAAATACCGCGGATGAGAGAGGCGGGAAGGAAGGTACTCGGAGGCAAGAGTTTCTTCTCATCGACATTCTCCTACACGCTCATCCTCCTATACGCTTATCATCCTATACGCTTATCATCCTATACGCTTATCCTCTCATACGCTTATCCTCCTCCTCCTCCTCCTCCTCCTCCTTCTCTTTCTTCAATTATACACTCCTTTCTTTGTATACTTCCAACCATCAGCAGCCACGAGTTCATCCTTCAATCTCAACCTTGACTAGGCTAGGCCTCTTTGAACCTCTTCCTCTTGACACTTGCTCCGTGCTACTGGCCCGGTACTAGTTCCTGAAGAAGTTGTTTGCCCTTTTGGTCGACTAGCTCAAGCTCCATACCTACCTATCTTGCGGCACAAGCAAGTGGAGATCTGATGGTGCAGTTGCAGATCCCCCCTCTCCAATTGTGTTTTTGACTGGTTGGAACGACTCTGATGAGACTGTTGCTTGCTCTTCTTCCTTTGACACTTCCAGCCTTTGCAGGGCCTGTACGAGCCGTCATCATCGTCTCCTTCTTCCTGATCCATATCGAGTCCTCACCCCGAACCCTTGACATTCATGTTCATGGGGGTACCAGGGGTTGAAGGGTCGCCAATTTTTGCCCTGACCTGCCCGACCTGCCTTTGAAATTATCAAGCCAAGCTTTCACACCAAACCCTCACCCTCACCCTCACCCACCCTCACCTCTGCTTCCCTGCCCCACGAGGTCCACCAACAAGCACCCTGGCAAAACCAATCCGTCACACAAAACAAAAACCTCAAGCTCCCGCTTTATTTGGTACCTCAATACTCAATTTTCTCTGATCTCACCTTTCGTCTGTCACATCTCAGCAATTATTTACTGATCACATTTACTACAGTTCACACTAATATACTGATGGAGACTCTCCTATTTCCCGTCCAATCGTTTTGTTGATCCCTCGACATTCGTACTACAACCACCCGTATTGGGCTTGGTACTCCACATCTCGCTTCTTTCTCCGCAACCCGCTGCAAAATGTCCGCGATAGCAGATTTCTCGATTGTGGAAGCTCTGGAGACTCTCTGCACATCTATCCCCCAATGGAACACGAGACTAGATGAGTTGAACAGCCAAATTGCTTTGCGACAAATAGAACTCGCTCGACTAGAAGAACCTGACCGTCCACCCACGCGATCAATCAAGCATAGAGGCTCAACTGAGTCACTGCGGCACAACGATGGCGACGAGAACCCCTTCTCGCCGAAGGATGCAGAGGGCATTCCAATGAACCCTTTCGAAAGCCCCAAGTCTACTCAAATGGGGGCTTTTCCCATGAGACGGTCAAGCTCATCGATAGCACGAGCTGCCGTTACATCTGCCCCGCTTACGAAGGTAACCTCGACCGCCCGCGATTCAACGGGAGCAGGTGTGCGCCAAACTTCGAAAAAATCCCCTCCACAAGCGCATCAAGGACGAAACGTTTTACGGAAACGAAAAACGGAATCGCTGGCTTCTGGGGAGTCAATAGCACCCAAGTATAGAACGCGGTCTATGATCATTGTATATTACGACAGTGCTGTACAGAATGCCTTCGAGGAGCTGGTCAAGTTCGTCAGCGTGAGCCGAAATTCTATGCGCAAGGGGAAGATGGCGGCAAAAATGGCAGAGATGAAGCGGGCGGCAGAAATAGAACTACAGGATGAGGAGGACGATTTTGATGATGATATGGATGATTTCGCGCCGAGTAATGGTGCTTTACAGCCCGCGACGAAAAAGCTAGCTCCAGATCCTGAGGGAAATGGACTAGATGGAGCGGATGACGACGATGCTCCCATGCCCAAATTAAACTTTGTCTCCACGAGAAGGATGGGCGCTGGACCGAATCGAGATCACAGAGGTCCAGACAATGTTGGGAATGCGTTGAGTATGGGGATACTCCGAGGGTATCGACGAGGGACAAGCGAGAATCTAGACATATTCGACGAGTTGGATAAAGGGCTAGAATGGAGTCAGAGCCAATGCGAACACGGTGCTCACCAATTTCTACGAGATGGAGAGTGCAATACTGAGATCGTTAACATCAAGAAGAAACTCGCAGAGGTCAAGGAATCCGCCGAAAAGGAGCTTGAGCGCGTAAAGACAGAGGAAGGTGCTCGTCCGGATAGTCTTTCGGTCAAGCCTCCGCCTAAACTACCTGGAGTGAAACCTAGAAGTAGGGAGCTGAGACAGCCTGTCTTGAGGAGGGAGCGTGATGCGCCGAAGGAGCTGGAGGTAGATGATATGGAGGTTGACGATGAGGCAGTGGATGATCTCGAAATACCGACCAAGCTTGTGTTTAAGAGGTCTGGAGATTGTTGAAGGGGTGCTTCATGATGCATGGAGACTCCAAGCACTACAGGTTCGAGATGGTGCCTTTTCAGGCTTGAGGTCTTGCCAGCATGCTACATAATCTCGTAATTATGCATCAGCGCATGAGAGGAAATCGGAGCTCGGAGCATGAGTTGAACAATACTGGGATGATAACCACTTTTATGACCTTTCGTGGGATCTGATTAGCGTTGGTGCACATGGACTGGAGCATTGGGCAAAAAAGTCTAGATGAGTTGGAGCACTTGTAGAGCGGGGACTGAAGCATAAGTGAAGATAATACCATAGAGCTCTCAAGCGTCGGTACCAGCATCATTCCCACCTTTCAGAGTGAGAATATTCTAACTTTTACCTTGTGGTTGTCCGTCGAAGTCGTTGCTTGAATGCTTAATTTGAAAAGGGGGTGATGGTGTATAGATCATACTATTAATAACCTGTGAAGCGAGTGGATGACCGTGCTGGTTGGGATGTTTGTTTAAACGTCGAGTTTGTAATGAGGAAAGAGAGAGTTGAAAATTTGCTGCTCAAGCGAGGACACGCTTGTCGGCTTTGAAACCCTTCACATTGACTATCTGTTGGGAAATTGACATGGGTATCTTCATGCATCTAGGTTGTTTTTTCTCTGTGCTTGTAATGATATGACAGACTGTCTTCTTCTACCTAACGATAGCACCAGTCAGACTCTTGACTTTGCACACACCGCCGCTAGCTGTGACCAATTTCCCTACACCAGTCTTTGGATCTTCGCCCTCCTTGCTCAACTCCTTCACAACACCGGCATCAAAGGCAACTTCCAGCCCATCAGTAGTAGTGAATCCAGGCTGGATCATCTCCCACACCTTTTTCTTTGGATTCAATACCCCCTCTGGCTCACCATTCCATCCCTCAAAATACACACGCTCTCCCGCCGCGGCACCCTCGGGGGGAGTGACCAGCTCGACGGGACCAGCGTGGTTATCCTCCACACCTGGTGCGAGACGAGGCGATGCTGCGAGGACCATAGCAGATGATTTGATGCCTCGCATCTTCACGGGCTTCAAATTGCAGACTACGACGACCTTGCGACCTTGCATCTCCTCCAGTGGCACGAGACCATTGAGACCAGAGCAGACGGTACGGACGACTTGGCCTTCATGCTCGCTGGTATCGTCGGTGCCAGCCTTGTCGCCCATCGCAATAGTGGAGACGAAGAGGGAGTCGGCTTCGGGGTGCTTGATTGCCTTCAAGATATGACCAACGCGGAGGTCGATAAGGGAGGGGGAGAGAGGTGCGGTTGGCGCGGGGGCTTTTTGTGGTTTGGGTGCTTTCTCTTTCTTCTCTTTCTTTTGGCGTTGGCCTTGCGCGGGACCTTCGCCTGCGACAGCAGCGACTACGGCATCTTTTGCATCTGTGGCTTTCTCTTTGATGGCCTCGATGGCGGACTTGTCTTTCTTGCCTTTGGAACGGTCTGCGAGGGCGGGTTCGGAGCCTCCTGCGGCGGCGGCGGCAGCTTTTTCTTTCTTGAGGCGCTCCTTCTCGGCTTTGGCATCGACGGGAGGCTTTACATAGAGGACTTCCTCGGGGTCAACGGTGATCTTCTCGGTGTCGGCGACTTTGATGTCGAAGACGGGGGAATTTTGGACAAAGTCGAGATGGCGGACGATGTTTGGGTGGCCATGCTCGCCGGTCTTCTGCTCTGCGGTCCAAGATGCAACGATAGGACGGAGAGATTCGTAAAGTGCAGTATCTGCTTTTGAGGGCTTGGTGCCGAGGACGGTCGTGCGAGAAGAGAGATGTGTGTTCAAGGCATCGAGGAGGGGTGTTTGTTCAGTGGGGGAACTGGCAGCACTGAGACGCGTGGATGTTGTGATCCATTGAGATATCTCAGCCTCTTCGGTGGGTGTGAAGGTAGACATTGCGCTGCGCATGAAACTGGGAATCGCAATTCGTGTGGCGTTGAAAATTCGTGCTTTTGGTAAACTGGAGAGCATTTGGAGGTGGGGTGAGTCAAGAAATGTTTCGAAGCTCGAAATTCGTTGCGGCTCGGAAGTGGTCTGTGCACGGGACGTGAACCTGTCTGGAACGACATCTTACTCTCCGAGCTCATATTTTGGCCTCAAAAGCAAACCACAAAAGCAGGTCTTGGTGAGGAATATTCGTTCAATAGCACGAATGCTTCTGGCTTGACTAGCCCGCGGTTATGGCTGTTTTTCGCAAGCTGCAGAAATCTGCGTAACTATACCTATGCTACCTTACCCTTCAATTTTCTTACTTTTTCGAGCGGACGATTATAACCTGAGTCGTCACACTTGACAGTGAAGTAGTACTAAAAAGAGCTGAAACAGGAAGTTTCAAATTCCAGAGAAGAGCACGGAAAGATTGTCGAATCTCTTTCTTGTTATTAGACGGATACCTTTCTTCGATGCCAACTGTAGACTATGAGGACTATCATACTCCTATTTTTTACACCTTTATAATTTATTTCCACGTTTGCCCCTCTTCTGCCTTCTTTTTTCTATTTACGTTATCTCGTATGTATGGCGATATGTCGGCTTCTCGTAAGAGGGAAGGTATACCGAGCTCTAGCCTCCAAAGTTCCACATCCATCTCAGAGCAACATCATACTCTATATGAGATGCTGTCGATCATGTCCGGTTGAAAGGAGGACCTTTCCTGTTTGAAGTAAGTGATCGTCAAAGCTCACCTGATTCTGAGCCTCTTTCTTTAGCACATAGCTTATGCAGACTTGGGAATAGGTAGGCGAGGGTGGATTCAACCCACTCCTTTCCCCTAACCCGGACTTAGCAGAAATATAGCCATGATGTACATATCCTCTACTTTTAACATTATTACAGAAATGCGTCCTCAAATGGATGTTGCACGACCTGTCGTGCAACAGTGTCAATGCAATACCTTCCGAGCCGTCCGATCTCTGTCCAGAATTTCAGCGCACTATTCCTCCCAACTTTATTTCTTCGCCCCAGCGCACTGAACTCAACTCTAAACAGGTCCCCTATAGCAAACCTCGAATATGTCCAAAATTCTCAAACTCCTGTGGAGATGAACCAAAAGGCGGGGTATGGGGAAGAGGGGTATAGCGGGCCCTCCACTCGTCCTTCCCAGTTTAGTACTTCCTTGGATAGTCCTTGAAACCACACCACCGATGCAACCACAACCTCCGGTGGGACAATCGAGACTTTACAATTTCTAATTGGCTTACAAGCCAACAAATCTGGAACTTGCGCTCGAGCCATATCGAGTTATTTCCGCTCGCTATACTTTCCGAGCCGCTATGCTGGATCTCGACTTGTGGACCTGGACTGACGGATCGGAGCCTATACGGCATTCCCCCTCTCAACCACGATTGCCAATTTATGAGAGATATATAGTCGCATTCACTACCTCTTGTATGTCAAATCTTACTCAAGTATCCAAATTCCCAAAGAAAATTACACCTGCCCTAAATGGCACCAGCAGCAGAAACCCCGTCCAATGGTATTGCCGCCTCTACCAGTATCGATGCTTTGATTGTAGGTGCCGGCTTCGGCGGCCTTTATCAGCTTCACTATTTGAGAAAGATGGGCTACAAGTGCAAGGTAGTTGATAATGCAGCTGAATTAGGAGGGTATGTTCCTGTACGGATTGTCTTTCGTTGGTAATGCTGACTGTGAGAAGAATCTGGTACTGGAATTGCTATCCAGGCGCCCGAGTTGACAGTGATATTCCCTTGTATGAGTACTCGATTGAGGATCTTTACAAGGACTGGACTTGGTCGGAGCGTTTCCCAAGCTGGCCGGAACTGCGCCGCTATTTCCAGTATGTTGATAAGAAACTGGATCTTAGCAAAGACTGCATTCTCAGCACCGGAGTCAAGAGCGCCAATTTCGATACTAAGTCTTGTAGATGGAACGTTCATCTTAGCACTGGGGATGTGTATGATTGCAAATATTTTGTATTATGCACGGGGTTCGCCGCCAAGCATTATATTCCAGACTTCAAGGGAATGGACAACTATAAGGGAATCATGCATCACACAGGTACAGCCCCAGCCCTCAATTCAAAGATCACCACTAATGAGCCATAGCTAAATATCCACAAGAGGGTATCGAGCTCGAGGGCAAGAAGGTTGCAGTGATTGGTACTGGAGCATCTGGAGTTCAAACCATCCAAGAAATTGGCCCACAAGTTGGTCACTTGACAGTCCTGCAACGCACGCCGAATCTTTGTCTGCCAATGAACCAGCATAAACTCGACCCACAGGTTGAAGCTAGAATTAAGAAAGAGGGCGGCTACGAGAAGGTCTTCAAGGACAGGCAGACCACATTCGGTGGTTTCCATTTTGACTTCTCCGAAAAAAATGGCGATGAAGATAACGACGAGCAGAAACGAGAGCTTTACGAGAAGCTATGGTCTGGTGGTGGTTTCAGATTCTGGCTGGCAACCTACAAGGACTTGCTGTTTGATAAGAAGGTTAACGACACAGCATACAACTTCTGGGCGGAGAAAACACGAGCAAGAATTAATGATCCAAAGAAGAAGGATATTCTTGCCCCTCTTCTTGACAAACAGCCACATACATTTGGCACCAAGAGACCATCCCTTGAGCAGAGATATTACGAGGTCTACAACCAAGATAATGTCGACGTCATCGCGCTCAAAGAGAATCCCATTGAGACTTTCACTGAGAAGGGCATCAAAATGAAGAATGGTGAGGAACATGAGTTTGATGTCATCATTCTGGCAACGGGATTCGACTCCGTCACTGGAGGCCTGGTTCAAATTGATATCAAGGGAACAGATGGTGTCTCGTTGGCAGACAAGTGGTCAAAGGGTACCTGGACATACCTCGGCATGACAACAGCCAACTTCCCTAACATGTACTTCTTATACGGTCCTCAAGGTATGTCTTCCTCGCTTCTCCAGAAGTCATAGTCCTACTAACACATCGAACAGGACCAACTGCTTTCGCTAATGGCCCAACGATTGTTGAGCTTCAAGGTGACTGGATAATTGACGCAATCGACTATTGTGAGAAGAATCAGAAGAAGACTATGGATGCCACCGCACAATCTGAGGCAGGTTGGACCAAACATGTTGCCGAGCTTTGCGACATTACTCTGTTCCCAGGTACAGACAGTTGGTACATGGGGTAAGTCCACAATCTTCCCTATCTATATTTGGCCAATGGATGCTGATGCTCCTACCACAGAGCCAACGTTCCAGGCAAACCCCGTGAGTCTCTCAATTATGCAGGAGGCATCCCACGATACGTGAGAGAGACAAAGGAGGTTGCCGAGAAAGGATACGCCGGATTCAATTTCGATGCTCCTTATGATACTAGCGTTAAGGCTTGATTAGATGGTATAAGTACTAAAGAGGAATTTCAAGATTCTGGAAATTTCATTACAGCCTTGGAGCTAGGTCACGACGTAGAATGACTTGCTTTTGTAGATTTATGACGTGACGAATTACCCTTTGAACCTCATGCGACCCACTTGTGGAGTACTGGCCGCACCTGACGAATTTAAGGTGCTGTCAACACAGATGGTTGAGAAGAGTTTGCTATCGCTTCATAGGAGAAATAGTTCTAAAAGAGTCTATAAGCCGTGTCGTTTCATAATGTTCCCCTGCTAGTTCTTCACCATATTTGTGAACATCAATGGAAAGCTTTTTATAGCATACTCTAAAGAGTCAGAAAGCAGGAGTCGAGACCAGAATTGTTTTAAAGATGGATTCTATCTCAACTAGCGAGTTGATTTTGCCGGTCTTGTTGTGACTTGTTATCATGTGGGATTGACAGCCTTACACTTAACACCGTTGTATACCTCGCTAGATCTTGTTGAAAAATTCGTTAGCTCAATGTCCAAAGTGTCCGAGATACCAATGAGACCGAGCCCGAACAACTTCTTCTTGAATACTCCGCAAAGATTGTTTGAGCTCATGCAATATTGTCTCGAGATGATTCAAGGTACCAGGTACAGCCAATCAGATATATCGTATTACAAAGGCAAGAATGCTTTTCTAACGCAGCCACTACAAGGGCAGAGCAGGTCTACTACACAGTTACTCGTGCTGATAGGCTACGATCATAATATAAATAGATTCGATAAACTATCAAAAGACATTTGACATTGGACGTAGAGGTCGGCGACTACGGAGGAAGCCTTGGAGAAAAGCGCTCCCGGAAAATCCCCACCACCCTCACAAGCGAGTTGCCCGCCAAGTCTCCCCATCTTGTGGGTTCTAGTTGGTTCTTGTCACACGCTGAATTGCCACCATATCGTATTGATATCTTGCTTGCATCCTCGGGGAAATAGTCAGCTTCTTGCTGTCACTACATCCATTCAAAGCAGGCACAACTATGTCAAGCCCCTCGGTAAGTCTTTTGTTTTCGAGGCTGGAGCTAGAGCCACATTTTGTGAGGAACAGCCTTCGCTAGTACTCTTGGCGTTGGCAATCCTGCGACTTCCAAAGACGAGGAGTCGCAAACCTTAATTTCTAAATCTTCATCCCGATGTAAAATCCACCAGGCTAACTTTTATTGTTGCTAAAGGATAAGGTAAATCTGGCGCGCATTCGCGACAATCAGAGACGCTCCAGAGCCCGTCGAAAAGAATACCTCACTGAGTTGGAGACGAAGTTGCGACAATGCGAACACCTTGGGGTTGAAGCCTCCGCGGAAATTCAGTTGGCTGCCAGGAGGGTGGCAGATGAGAACAAGAAGCTACGATTGTTGTTGGCCCAACATGGCATTGACGATGGCACCGTTGATGTATACCTGAGCACTCCACCAACGACGAGTGCCCTGTCCGGCGGCCTCCAATCACCTTCAACTAGTTTGCAAGTGCAAGTCCTGGAGCAATCATTGCAACAACGAAAGCCATGTTGCCCGGATGGGAAAGGGGATATCAGCGTAATGGCGACGAGAGCGGGCAGCAATGAGAGCATTCCAAGCACTGCACAATCATGTTGGGATGCGGCACAACAGTACATCCCCACGGAAGCTCCTATGCCCAGCTCTTCACAGGCCACCAGCAGATCCCATGAGTCCACTGGCCAATTTGCAATGCCACCAAACTCAGCAACAAGTCAGAGTACCATCTATCATGATCCACGCCGAGATGATCCGCACCACCATCAAACAGCTTCCTTGACACATCACAAGGGTTCTCGAAACCGGGTGTCAGATTTATCAAGACATCAGCCAACTCCATACACTTCCCAAAATCAACAGGACACATACTTCGCACCGATACCGACACACACTATGGTACATGACAGTTTCCAATACCAGAATAGACCTCAACAATCTCCGGTAGCCACGTCCTCGGGAAACGTAAATAGCTGCCTCTATGCTACCAGTATGATAACCACAATGGCTGGAGGCGATGAAGCCGCAGTCCGAGCAGACCTGGGTTGCTTGCCCAATATGGATTGCGACGTGGACAATCAACTTGTCTTTGATGTGATGGATCGATACTCTGGAGGTCCACCATTATGACGATTAATGCAAATGTTGTTGACATAAAATCAGAACATATCTATCTTTTTATCAACTACGAAGCATAGAGGCCGGTGCGAAAAACAGAGCCTCTAGAAGCACAGTATGCCTCGAAGAAACCCGGACTTGTGGATATCTAGTACATGCATAGGCATTCGGAAGGTAGCTAATAGATATACCATGATCAGGTTGGCTAGGACCGCTGCCCTTCATTGGAACACCCATTAACGCTGCTCGGTTTAATATAGCACTACTAGGTGTCTAGGTTGGAACCTAGACAAAGTACTACTAGCTGTCAATCAACGGGAGAATATATATACTTTATAAACTTTAATTTATAATACAGTCAGTAGGACTCGAAAATGTCTGCGTGCAGTTCATTCTTTGTCGTTGTTAGCACCATTCACGTGGCACCAGGCTGGATAAGTACATTCCCCAGATTCCGGATAGTTTCTTTCAGGTAAAGTACAAACTTTTTTTGCACTCTTTCTCTCACTGTTCCAAATTTGCTTGAATGGAGCTCGTCAGCGCTAGCTAGCTATTGGTCTTAAGAATATTCGCAGAAAACTACATTCATCGGTAATTGCTTCTTGGCTAAATCGTTGTTGGATACTCAGCTGGTCTCAACGATGACTGGAACCTCCGTGGCATACGATATGGAGGATATAGATTTCTCACTCGACAGGCATGATTACAACACCGCGCCACTACTCATTGCATAAGCTGTAGCTGAGGATGCAGGCAGGGACAACCGGTTATATGTTGTCAAGATACTAATACCCGCCATTGGAAGCCGACTTACCCCACACCTTCCTACTTATGAGCTACGGAACACATAGAACTCATTGATGGAGGGTAGTTTGAGGAATGGACGGGAAATATGTTTGAGTTAGAGACGCGCTTGGGACTTGTGGAATGATCACTGCATCCAAGGGCGAGTGAACAAGGAATGGGTGAGAGATCAACTGGAGAAAAAAGGAGGAAGAATAAGCCGAAGAGAAAGAGAAAAATAATAAGACCAGAAAAAGCGGAACAGGGCTAAGTAAAGAAAGGGCCACAAGTTTACAAAATCTATACGGCGCCCCCTGGCGAAGATAGTTTACCAAATGTTCCGCCTCGCGGTCAAAAGTGGGCAAGAGGTACCGGGAGGGAGTTTGAGAACTGGTCAATGATTTGACATTCTTCCGCGAGACGAGGACAATCATGATACAGAGAGTGGGATCTCGCAATCTGACAATGGTGGTGAAGTGGTGGGGGAATTCATACCGTGAAAGAGAATGAGAGGATTTAACAAGATATCAGGCCTTGAGAATTGGATCAACAACAGTATCTGGCGGCCACGTCGTGTTGGAGAGAGCCCTGATGAGGTGAACCTTGTCGATGACTTTGAGAGGGTAGTAGTAGTTAGGGGTGCAAGGCAACAGGGCAAAGAGCAGACAGAATTTGAGGTTGATGGTGGAATTGATTGCGCACCAGCACCATTCCCTGTAAATCTCGTTGGCATCCTATTTGCTATTCATGAGACACGTAACAAACTACTGACAATGACGTTTTACAACTTTTACAATATATACATATTTACACGACTACTCTTGATAAGGGTTCTGTCTTTTGGCGGAAGCGTAAATTTGGGGATAAAGTCACATGGCAAGGGTGCAGATCAGACGGTGATGACATATGGGGCAAATAGGGCAAAAGACTGGGTAGAGATTGAGTTGAAAGCCGAACGAGACCTCAGTGGTGGACATGGAAAAGCGCAGACATGGATCTCTTCAAGTGCGGCTGCTGTGATGAAGCCAAACTGGAGGAGGAATTCCACCTCTACCGGACGCTGAAATTCATGAGTTGATTACCAGCCGAAACCCGATGCTCCAGAGATACCACCGGATAGTCGCAAGGCGGGTCATCAAGACAAGGCCCGCTATCAAATACAAGACACCTGAGGAGATTGTAAAGGAAGATAGATCAGAAATTTGGATGTATACCTCGATGCTCAGGTGGAGAAACGGGAGAAATTGAAACCTATGATGAATCCGTTAGATCCCGTGGAGCAAGAAGTGATACGGAAGCAGAAGGGTTGAGAAAAATTCCTGTCGGATAAGCTAGCTGAAATTAAGAGTACGAATGATAAGGAGAAGGCGAAGACGGAGCATAGTATGAAGTTTGTGATAGAACTTGAAGTTCCGGACCTCTGGGAAACTCATACACAGCTTGCTGAGAGGCCGCCGATTACACTGCGCAAGTTTACGGGTGGAGAGGGTGAATGCTTTTCTGAGATATAGAGGCTTCTAGTAGATTATATTTTTGAAGCACGAGGCATGATTTTGATTTAGCCTGGTTTTTATGGTATTTAGAAGATGACTTTGTTTTTTTGGCACAGTATTCACAATTGGAAAGACCAAATCAACTTTCTCTTACTGATAAACTACTATATGTTCATACTATAATGTAGTAGTAGTAAATCAAAGTTGTGGCGGTACTAGATATATTGATAATAGCGTATAGTATCAGAAATGGTAAGAGTGCTAGAAGTGAGCTCAAGGCTCGGGGACAGTCACGTGCGAACCCCGCTACGGTAATTCGACACTAAGCGAGCCAATGACACTGGGTTGCAAGATGAGCTCAACCTCATCTGAATGTAAACTCCCTCAATCAACCCTAACGCAACAAAAAGTAGTTTTATTTAGCGGATCACTCACCCAGTCAAAATTATAGCAGTTTACATATCTCGCTATCACCTGAACTCTTACGCACGACTGTTCACCCATACTCAACACCCCGACTTCTTCGGCCGTAAGCACCGGGGTAATACATATGATGCACGGTGCGAAAGCGTAAGGTTTAAACAGTAGCTGTCAGTGACGTAAGTGTATATCTCACCTCGCAATACGCGGCGCGGAGGAACTCCTGGGTGTAGTGGCCGTATGAAATCCTTCGCATTCTCTTTCTTTGGGAGGTAGGTGAGCTGAGGGGGATATAAAGAGGAAGGGTGGCTGGGTGGTTTGGATATCCACAATTCCACAATCAAGTTGAATAGGATAAGAAGTATTCAGATCAGACAAACTTACAAATCTGCGAATCATCACATTATCATTAAATAACCACCAAACAAACAAAAATCCAAAATGTGCTGCAAACGCCGCGCAGCCCAACGAGCAGCCCGCCGCAACGGCGGTGCCATCGTCATCCAACAACGACGCAAGACCCTCATCCGAATGATCATCGAGAATTTCATCGAGAAGCGAGAGCATAATCGCGCCATGAGACAAAGCATGGACTACGGGACTGCATTTGAGAGGAGCCAACCCAGGGCTATGGAAGAAGGCAGAGTCGTGGATGTGGAGAGGGTTACGGAGGAAAGGGATAGCTGGGATAGCGAGGAGTGGGAGTTGATTGATGAGAAGAAGCAGTTGCAGATGTTGGATCAGAGATATCCGATGAGGGAGCCGAGTCAGGGGACGGAGTTGCCGAGCTACGAGGCTGCTAATGGGAGGGTATGAGGGAGATGAAGGGAAATGGGAGAAGTTTGATGGGGCTTTTTTTGATGGGCTTGTATTTTATGTTATTGGTTGTGTTAAAATGAGCTAGTAGATGAGATTGTGATATTTTGTGACGAGTATTTGAATCAGAAATAAGACCATACACATTCACTCCCTCTGCTTAACTAATGCTTCGGTATTTGCGGCCCATCGTGATTAAATTGCAATTATCGAAATTTGAATCAATGCCTTGGAGTAGTGGTGATTCATTCCTCAATTATGTCTGATATAAAAGCCCATTCATGTAATTTTCTCCTTGGCTTTGCCTCTTTCTTTGTGCGACACAAACATCAACACAAATTTCAGGAAACATTACTCCAATTCTGGAAGTTTTGCTCACAACATGAGCGACTCCCCCGCACCAGAGCCTCCCCAATCCAACAAGTAGCCATTCTATGACTATTCACTCTCAGTCAAATTCTTCAACACTGACAATCATGAAAATTGTGTACATTCTTTGCCTCTCATCAAACGCATGTGCAAGGACAACTTTTCTGTACTCGAGCAGCTAGCTGAAAAGGTTACTGTAGATCCTAGGAACATGTTTGGTGTTCTGGATGTGCTGGATGGAAAAGATGCTTGTTTGGGGGTGGGGGTAACATAGCAGAAGAATACCGGGGATGGGAAAAACAGTGAGATGAAGAGCGACGTAAGAGATGAGAATTGATTCAGAGGATGAACTTGTAAAGACACTGAAGAAAATGGAGCCGGGAGGTTTCAAGGATGGCTTCGTGGTTTATCTTTAGGCATACTATGAAATAATTTTGATTACTTTGGTAAGTTAAGATCTTCATCAGTTTTAATCAAGGCATCATTTTCTCTACAATTTCGTTGTATGTTACAGTGATATACATCTAATCTGAAAAGACACACACTACTTCTCCCTGTGACTCGTCAGTCCCCTTAAATCAAGTTCGCCGCTCTCTCTTTAAGAGCATTCCCACTTTTAATGAACAGCGTCATAATCAGCCCAATACCCGTCAAGAATACCCCGGATCTCGCATTGGCAGCCGCATCGCTAGTGTTGTTGATATAGATAACATTATATATGGCGCGGCTCACAAGGTAGCTTCCAGACAGAATATTCAGAGTCTGAGCTGGAAGTCCGGCGAGATTCCCTGCGACGACGGCTGAGGCGAAGAGCCCGATGTTCTCGAAGCCATTGGATTGGGCGCCTTCTGCGCGCTGGATTTTCGCTTTTGTCTAAACAAATGAGGTTGTAAGCATTGTGGTTTTCTAAGAGAGGGAGTGTATGTACAGCTGCGTCAATGGTCTGGTCATTCTCGAGGGATCTCGTGTAATTTCGAGGACTGCGATTGTCGAACTTTTTGGATGCAATCGCTGCATAGGTATGTGGTGCAAGAGCAAGAATCCACGCTGCTGGGATCTGAATGACAATTAACATGCTTCAATACACCCTAATCGGGGAAACAAACAGTATAAAAGGAGAGATTGCGGGTGGTATCGAAGAGGGCAGACATTTTGTAGCTATGTGAAATTATGATTTAGGTAAAGGTAGATGTTATTGAATTGATCTTATTCAAAAATTTCTCTAATGTTTGGAGATCTTTATGTAGATAGATTTGTGGAGCTGTTACTTCGCGCGCTCATCACCCCTCACGCTAAAGTATGACGATGGGAGCTAACGTTAGCTGCCCCGATCCCGAGTCCAAGGTCGATGAAATGTTATGATCTCAGACTCTATTAAAAGTTATTGAGTCGATCATGTGCTTCTTATCCTCAAAATTTCACCATTAAAATCTTAGAACAAGCTTACTGTGCAGGATTGGTATAACGTTGGAGTTCTACTACTCCTCGGCAATTTTAAGCGATAAAGGGGTTGCCTATTTGACATGGATATATGTTATAACTTCGAGAGTATTAAGAATCTTTTTCTATATACTCGGAAGCTTCCAAATTGTTCTCAGAATTTGTGCCAAATGGACTCAGGCAAATCAAACGACACCAATTTGGTATGCCAATCACGTGATTATATATACACCGAGCTGCCTTCTTTTGACCGATATTAGATAATGATATGTTCGATGGGATTCGATGTCTTGATTAAATTATATTCCGAAATATTGGCCAAGTTTGGGTGATTTTCGCCCGGTTTGCGTATAAAGGTTGGCATATCTCAAGGCAGACACGGCCGCCTAAAATTCTGTAACACTTCTAATAGATACCAACATATAACTAGTGCTCAACACTTGCTGTGCCGTTCGCACTGGTACATTATGACTCTTAAAAATGCAGGCAACAACACCCCGCTTTTGAGTCCTGTATTTTCATGCACCTTTCAGGTATACATATTTAAACACAAGCTGGCGCCAGGCTTTTTGCAGGACTTTCAGACCGGTATCAGAACGCGGCTACGGTCAGGTTCGCATTTTTACCCAAGCCTCAATTCCTTTGCACCTTCATCATGTCGACCTCAAGTAAGGTGAGTTACGACAACATCCATCTCTTTACTTCTCGTTTTCTTACACAATAAGACTTTACCACCGAGAACACTTCGCAAACGAAAATTACCAACCCCAGAGCCAACAAGTGACAACATGCTTTGGAAGAAGACACGCCTCAGCGCTGCCGCTGCTACTGCAGCCGGTATCGCTAAGGCGAATGAACTAATCACTCCTGATTCTATGTCTGAAAAAGATGTTGAGCAACTTGCCCCTTTGAAAGGACGCGATCCAGATTTTGGTACCTCGACGAGCATTAAGTACTACTATGAAGGTAAAGGAAGTCAGTGTGGTCATTGTAAGTAATTCTAATATTTGACACAAGAGTTGTATGATTAATGAAGTCAGACAACTGGGTTGAAAAGCCACCAAAGCAGCTTAGCGAGAAAGTCGTTAAAGCCAATACTTCCGTCGCAATCAAGCTCTTCAAAATCAAGGACTACGAGCAACCAACCATCGCTGGCAAGACTCCACTAAAGATTCATGAGGTTGAGCTACAGAGTCCGGTTCTTGTTGCCGCACTCAAGCCAATTCTCCGTGATACCGACATGTATATTGAGGCCTCGGAGCCTGCCAAGTTCATGCAACCTTTCAAGCCACTTTTCTTCTCGTATGATAAGATCATGGAGCTCCATTCTCGTACGAAGAAGGTCGGACTTCTCAAAGAGCACCTTGGACTTCTTGTTACCGTTATGGATGAGCTCTTTGGGGGGTTCTTATCTCATCTAAAGAATCTCAACAAGAGTGGACTCATATCTTACAAGCTAGCATGGACATACTTCCCCAAAGGTACTATGGTATACTGTGCTGAAAGAGATTGCGAGCGTGTTTGCCGTATAGTTAGCACAACCTACGAAATGGGTCAATGCCCACGCATGGTTCTCAACTGCGAGGAGATGTCATTCGATGGTGATGTTTTCTCGTGGAAACCTCTCGCTCGTTATATTCAGCCGTTCAGCGGAAACAAGCCTGTCGTGGACTTGCCGAGCTATCCACTTTCGTTTCACGACGACCCTGACAGAGTAAAGGAGCGTTTGACAACGAGAGCCATCAAGAAGCTTGATTATCAAGAACTCACTTATTGTGAGTATACTGGTGTCGCTATCCAGGTTGGTCCCTGTGGATTGGAAAGACATAATGTGAGTTAAGCCGCCCTTGTTGTATCCAAGACTTAATGCTTACGGTGGTTACTCCAAGGTTGATGGTAGAATTCTCATCGATTATTTTGGTTACAAAAAGCACCACGAAGGCTTCCAGCGTAACGGTAACCCTCAACCAGCTCCTAACGCCAGAATTAGTCGTCGTTCAACCTCCAGCAAGGTGTCTGACACAGTTGACCAAGCCACTTACGTCCACACACTCTCCAAAGAACAACAAGAGCAGAATAAAGAAGATATGCTTGACCGGCCAGAAGACTTAGTCTGTTTCTCGCCTTACCTTGAAGGATTTGCGCTGAAGAACAAGTTGTGGTTCTATTTCTATATTGACGATATTAAACCCGTTGTTTGGAATGATGATGCATATGGCCATTTGGTTTACCCAGAAGAGCAAAAAGACCTGGTGTTGACTTTCGTTGACAATCATCAAAGATTGAAGACGAAGGTTGATGACGTTATCATGGGAAAAGGTAAGCCAAGTTTCTAGAAGATATACGCAACAATGCTTATCAAGGTGAAAAAACAGGACAGGGTTTGATTCTCCTTTTGAGTGGTCCACCAGGAACCGGGAAGACGCTGACTGCTGAAGCCGGTAAAATGACACTGTATTTCCACTCGTAAATCTACTAATCACTATATTATAGTGGCCGACAAAACGAGAAGACCTCTTTACTATTTACAAGCAGAAGATCTCGGAACTAACGCTGCACATCTTGGACCGAAGATCAAGAAAGTCTTTGAGATGGCAACCGAATGGGACGCCGTAATTCTTCTTGATGAAGCGGATGTTTTTATGGCAAAGCGCGATCCTGGAGACATTGCTCGCAACGAGCTAGTTTCAAGTGAGTTATCTCTTCTCAAATTATGATTTCATGACATATTAATGATCCTAGTCTTCCTTCGCGAGCTCGAGTACTTCAAAGGGATCATCTTCCTAACAACCAACTTATACTCCACAATTGACGCTGCGTTCCGCTCTCGAGTACAACTCCACCTCATTTTTAAATCCCTCCCCGCTTCTTCTCGCTTATTATTGTGGGACAAATTTCTTTCGCGCCTTGACATTCCTAATAGTTCTGGCTCTTCAACAAAGAGCACGGGGAGCAACAAGTTGACTGTCAGCACGAAGGACTTGAAGGAGCTGGCTAAATGGGAACTGAATGGCAGGGAAATTAAGAACGCTATTAAGACTGTGCGGACCTGGTGTGTTTGCAAGGAGTTTGAGATGAATTTGTTGAGGTTGGAGAGCGGGATCAAGGTCACCGCACCACAGGCTCGGAAGGTGGAGGAGGTTGTTGAATGACTTGAGAGATTTGGAATTAAATACTCACAGGTAATCTCCTAAGGACTGTTGTCATTGTTTGTTTCTTTCTAGAAAGTTTGGTACTTATATGTTAATAATATTATGTATAAGTTTGATTTTTTCCTCTCGTGTGCAATGAGGACCTTGAATCAAATTGCTGTGATAGGTTGAAAATATCCTTGCTCTATGCACGCATTCACCTATCTGGTTAGTTCGCTGAAACCTCGCACCTTTCGAAGTCCAGAACACTTTAATTCTTCATACCGATCCTTATCAAACATCTCGTTACTCAAGTTATCAATCGACATCTTAGATTTGATACTGTCAAATCATGACATCCTCACAAGCTTAGATTTGTTCAGAATAATCTTAACATGCCACAGGGTGAGCAAGCTAGCACCTTCCTACATATATAGAAACCTAGAATTTCGATATGTAGCGCCACGACAGCGCCTGGAGAGGAGTGGCTAATCTACTAATCGTTCTACCAAAGTTCTAATTGCGGGCTGGACATATTCCCAGAGCGTGCTTCATGGACCGTGAGAGCTAGCTTCGTCTAAAACTTCAGAAACAAAGGGTTCTTTGAAAAAATACACCAGGTTCTGCCAAGGCTTACGGCAATTTGGCCTCCGGTTCTTCATGCATCTCCATTGGAAGTTGTTCAGCATCTAAATTGGATCATACCTAGAACAGATGGTCTTTGCGATCTACCCGATGTCCAGTTTTCCAGATTACTTGAGTGGCCCGGTGATTACACACCTTTACACTTGATAACGCTGCACGACGAGCACATCATTGTGGATGCGGTGTAATGGGTCCTTTCATACTTTTCATGGTAAGCGCCCGTAACTAAAAAAGTTCGTCAATTTGAGAAAGCTGAATATCCACAATGGTTTCTTGTTCCTTATTTGCACATCCGGGAGACAGGGTCGTTGCTTCCACCTTTGATAGAAAGGAGCTGTTTCAAAGCTGCAAGTATCACCTTCACGATCTTGACGAGATCAATCAAAGAAGGTTTCATTATGGAACGGGTGTCAATTCTGAAGCCCGTCTTTCCTATATTCGAAGAACATTTCAGCACGGAGTATCTACAGGCTGCTGTGGAATGAGGTGAAGATTAGAGATTAAGGTGTACATGTATCGTTTCTAAAGAACTGTTGTCCTTCCTAATTGCTTTCAAACGACTTCAATTATAGTATGGCTTAATCTCACGGCAAGCTACTTCTAATTATTGCCCTTGCCGTTTGTACTAACATTCTTTCTTACATAATCACCCTATTAAGGCTGTAACCGGCTAGTTCCAAACATGAGAGCATTTAAACCAAAACTTCATTCATTCATCCTCACTGTAAGCCTTAATAGACGATATTTACAATGTCTTCCTAATATGTTGTCGGCTCAGCCAAATAGTCCTTCCCCACTTGTATCGAAAATTATATTTCATCATCAAAACTCCCCACATTACATATGAATTGTACAATGATAGAGATCATGCCGTCAGGTTCTTCAACTAAGCTCTAGAGAGTGTGTCGGAGCGCGCTCTGTGAGTAGAGAAAGTCGCATTCGCCTGGCATTCTCAAAATGTACAACTTTTCGAACAATACTGCGTCCTTTTATCTGAACACCCTATGGTTAATGAGATGATACTCTATACGGGCCCTTAGATGAAAATGGGTAAGATTCAGCAAATTGATTCGAGACGAAATTTACCCAAACCTCACACTGTTAGCGCTACTTCAGCACCCATCAGACTAAAACTTTTGAGTAGTGTCGCCCTTAATTGATGGTGGCATTACTACAAAGTAATATTCTAGTTTCTAACCTTGCCTGTGATATAACAGATGAAAGTCAATCGTTTCGGCCATATATATTAGAGATGATCTACGGAACGGAGCTCTAAAAATGTGGAGCTATTACTATCTCTGCTTTAGTTGAGCTCAAAATTTACTATTATTCGCTACTTATAGATGCTGCGGTATAATTTATCTTTGGCGGCTTGCAGAAGCTGAAAAGGCTGAGCTGGACGACGGAGGAAGAAAAATATTTCAATGACATTTGAGACGCAGAGGCTATCGAAAAAGCCCTATTCAATCTTCAATCCTCTCTAGAGAAATTCTTGTTCTGGCTGCGGAAGGGAGGTTCTTTCTACACAGCCTACAGACCTGGTATGAACGTCACAAACATGATCGCGCTGAAAATTGTAGCTATTCATGTGTCTTCCTAGTCAGAAATATTATAGGCTTCCAAAATTTTCTCGGGCCAACATACAGGAACAACAAGCTTGGGGTAATAACAGCCTCATGGAATGGGGTTATCACGAGGATATTTGGAGTGCGTTTAAAGATGCTTCTATTGATTTTATTGGATTTTATAGAAAGTTAGGGCTGTCACCTGACCCCAACTCACTTGCTAGTGCGACCTAGGCTTAATATATATAGGAAGTATTGGAATCTGATAACCCTATCTCAGGACTGTTATTATTATTGGTGAAGCGCTCACTCTGCAGGTTGTTTGCCATGTCAACTGAGCCCACATTTTTGTTTCTCGGATGGCTGAGTTGTGGTGAAGGTTGTCCTTGGGCTATGTGACATTAATTCGTAGCTTGTCCCATTAGCTTCCTACTGCTAAAAATTTTTACGTAATACCAATAAAATATCTGTGATTATGTCTTGTAGGTTGTTAGCTAAGGAAGACACTGTCAGAAACAACACGGAACACAGACCTGCCAAGTCATTGGCCTGCTTTGTAATGTTCGCTGGATCAAATTGCCATTCTTTATTTGATGTTCCGTCGCTAATTTTCGTTGGGAGACTTTGGGTGATGTCTTCGTATGTTGAGATCTAAAGTCGCAGCCCTAATTGCTAGATGATGAAATCGGTGTACTAAAGTTAGGGACTTTGGCTCAATGTCACAGAGCCAGGCACCGGTACCCTTGGTCATTTCCAATTTGTTCGACCCCCGGAATCTTTCACGCCTAGCACAAACGACAGGAGACCTTTCCGTCTCGCTCAAGAAGGTTGGAAAAGCAGCTGTGCCATGCCTACTAGTACGCTTATTGACAGGATCCGATCTGGTATCCACTATTCGGTAACGGGCCATATATTTCGCAAAATATGCGGATTTATGTTATCGTCAATTCAAGATAGAATTGTGGCCTCATGTTGAACTTTGGAAAGGGAAAACTGACAGTGCCTATAAACGTTAGCCACATTCAAGTATACTACAAACTTGAACATACTGCGAATGGGCTCAGGCGGAACAGGCCCATTCTACGGAACGGATATCACAATGGAGGAATCAATGACTCTTGTATGCCATCTGTCGCCTCCGAGAGTAACTTCCATCAAAACTGCTTTTTCCTCAAGCATTCTAGGATCTAAAACACCAGCACTATTATTCGCAAAACTAGTTATAATGATTCGCAAAGATGAGAGGCAGCTATAGTGCTTACAGTCATCGTTGCTTCCCGCCTTTTCAATCAAATCGCCGTCATAATTAAACTAGATCTGGTGAGTGGTAGAAGTGGGATTCTTCCCGCTGTTGGCACCGTTTTATTAGCGGTAAGGTGCTTCATTGAGATGATATTCACTCGGTCATCACCTTAGCCTCATCTTAATGGTGTATGGATCGTTGATTTCATCCTTGTTTCAGCCGTTGAAGGTTCCATCTCAACATTGACGAACGCTAATACTAGTTAATATACTTCCAAATTGGTATCACACTGATCGAATCAAGACTTTGCAATGCAAACGATAGCAGCTGCCTCAAAAAAATACCAGCGAGGTCTTTCCTCTATCATCACAGCCGTCTTGTGGCTTCCCAAGTTTCGCAATGAAAACATCATCCATTAAAGCAACAGTCATAGATGGGATCATAGAGTGACCCTGTATAATAGGTTGAAGAAATCCACTTCGCTAACTGAGACATAACTAAGAGGACTAGCATGAAAGTTAAAGTTTAGGAGTGAGAATGCGTTTCGAGCCTTGAACAAAGGGAGATGCTGGAACCGAAGCATTTCTTGGATTTAGTACGAAGGTACATCTTGCCAAGCGTTGGTATTTGGTTGACTGTCCAGCAAGCGACTGGTGGCCAACTACAAAGCCTAGCCCGGCAAAAGATCTCATTTCTAACACGGAATTAACGTATGAGGATTGCAAAAAGGGATTTCTAGATGGATTAGCTGGAGTATGTGCCCCTTTCCAATCTTTGGAGCGAGGTTTTAACGTAAGAATGTAGGTGAGGATAATTCTATTGATACTTGTGGAGCTCGAAACACATACAGGTGTATGGAGCACATAATTTTTCCTTCCGACACAGGAAATATGGAAATTCAATGTGACAACTATCTTTGGTAGTGAGAGCAATATGGCGTCAGATCTGAAATACCTCTGCGTAGTAAATAAGAAGCTTGTTTCTGGTTATTTTCGCCCTTTGATTGTATTGATTCAAATTAATAGACCCTTTTTTTTTTCATCTAACTTGCTAGTCAATGTGAACAGAAATGTTTGACTGTAGACCGGCAAGTTTCCTTCAAGCAGAACGGAAGTTGTGAAGTATGATGAAATGAAGCGAGAAAGTATCCCTGGATAGGTCCCATAAATTCACGTGTCAATAGCAACAACCCTGACCCCTGCTTCAATGCCCCTCAATCTCACCGACTCGCAAGCACCCTTCGCAATAGTCTTACAATATTAAGTTCCTTGACACCACACCTCTTTTTCTAAAGAACCGAACAATTGCAATTATGGCAGCTACAAAGGCATACCCACCAGGAGGAACCTTCCTCGACACACTTAAGAAATCATTCGTCGATGTCCCAGTAAACGATGGTGCTATTGCTACATCCGAATTCCTCGAAGCTGCCGAGTCCTTGACAACTTTATTCGGTGAGTTTGCTACGCAACATTCTTTGAAGCAATTATAGATGTTGATGGAATTTGCAGATGTTCTCGGATCTGTAGCATTCACACCCGTCAAAAGTGATATGCTAGGAAACGTCAAGGTACTCCTCCTACTTCCACACACTCTGTAATCGAAGCTCACATCTCCTCCAGAAAGTCCGTGACAGGCAGCTCGCCGCACCAGGAGACTCTTCTACCCTCCAAGAACTAGTCAAGGCCGAGCTCGCCACGAAGAAGCACGTCGCAACAGAAGGATTGGTATGGCTTGTGCGGTAAGCGCCCTCCCCCTCCTTAAACACGCCCCACTATGCGTTGTCCTTCTACCGTCCCCCAACCCTCTCATTCCCTAGAAAATACAGGATATTATGCTGATAAGTGCATGGAATTAGTGGTCTTGACTTCACAGCTATTGCCCTCTCCCAAAACATCGAAAACACCGCCGAAGAACTCAGTGCCTCCTTCCGTGCCGCCTATGGCGATACCCTCAAGCCACATCACTCCTTTATGGTGAAGCCCATCTTCAGCGCTGCCATGAGTGCGTGCCCATACCGAAAAGATTTCTATGTTAAGCTTGGTGAGGATGAGGGGAAGGTTTTGGAGGGGTTGAAGGCGTGGCTTGGAGCTTTGAAGAACCTCATTGCTATCCTGAAGACTTTCCTTGCTAGCAAGGAGGCTAAGTGGTAGATGTGAAAACGATGTTATGATGTTTATATGTAGTTATGCTCATGATAAATGGCGATGATTGCATGTTTTGGGGGGTTCTGGGCAGGCATCTTCTATGCAGTTTGCTAGACCACATCTCTTGATGAAAAGCACAAGTTAATGAACAGAACAAAAATATATGCCAACTTTTCGCTTCCGCATATTCTTTCGCTGTGCCCTCTGCGGACACTCAAGTCCAAGTGACTAGACCTAGAACCAGTTTTCGCTGTCTAACTCCATGTGTCAGCCCAAATCTGCCACCTGCAATCTACACCTTACGCCACTGTGCCTAGGAAAGCACCCAGATGCGCCTAGATAATCCTACGATTCTGAAACCGCAGCACGATCATCCCACACTTTCATAAACGCCTGAATACACCTCTTGGACGAATTCCTACTAAAGCACAGCTTTTCCGGAAAGCGTACCGAATATCCCCTCGGATGAACGTCTTCCTCTTCACTTTGGCAACTTGGATCTCAGGAACGGCTCCTTCATCGTAGTCATTATTGAGATGGTCCTTCATTGGCTGGAAGATTGTCTCAAATTCCCTCGACTCCATCACCGGCCAAGGAAAAGCTTTGAGTGTTGTACCGTTCTCTCCAGGCCAAACAGATGTGCGAAAGCGAGTTTTGCCACCCTTTGTGTAATCGAACGCGATGATGAGTCGTTGTAATGAGGGAAACACTTCTCGGATTCGAGGTCGAGGGGCGTTTCCTGAGATACCGGATAGAAGAGTGATTAGTTGTGCACGCTCGGCATCGAATGCCACCGTTTCCCAGCCTTTCATGATACCAGTGAAGTTGGCCTCCTCTTCTAAAAGAACAAACATCATAAAGAGCCCCATCAGACTGTTCAACAGTAGAGTATCCAACTTTGGGTTGAAGTAAAATCGGAGAATGCCCTTCCCTGGATTTCCTGCTTCTGGGTTGTACTCCATCAACTGGTATCTCTTCAAGGCGACCGCTCTCGACTCTTGACATGCGTGGAAAATCGCTGGTGTTTGACTGCTGTTGGATCGGAAAGTCATGCGCTCGTTGTACAGTTTCGCACAGGGGTGTAATTCGTGAACTCTTTCTTCCATTGAGTCCTCCCATATCTGCATCCGAAGCTCCGTTGGTAACTCTGAGAAACGATCAAAAGTAGGGAGTGTGACTTTGAATACTGTTGAAACGGCTTTCTGAGCTCTGCTCAATGTTGGACTTTTGAGTAGTGGTCGTCTAGTGCATGAGCGAATATTATTCTTCTGAACGTTGACTTCTACCAGGGGGTGAGAGGTTTCGACTTCTTTCGTCATCGTCATCTGTGGTTGTGCCGATCTGCTGTGAAAGGACAATTAGCCTGGTCCGTGAGGATAGTGCGCGCCTAATATACAAACTACGATGAAAGAAATCTAACGGCGGAGTATAGTATGAATTATGGACGGTGTCGATCAACAACGAAATGGCGAAAAGAAAGAAATTATGATGAAGCCGGAGGATGAGCCTTGGAGTGTTGCGTTGCAAGGGGGCCAGCTATGGTTAAGAGGCGCCTACAACTAGGTGGAGCAAAGGAACCAAGAAACGAAGGTGAAAGTGAAGGACAAGCTCTGCTTGCTTTATTGTATGCTTTAAAGAAGCTGTTAGATTATGGTGAATGACGTGAGCGCGTATGCGAGGATATCAAGCTGAAGGTGATGATAAGGTGGGCGGGGTTAGTAAAGCATGAAAGTGGATCCGATCTCTTGATCGGCTAAAAGCGGTCCCTGGCATCATCCATAACATACTTCCAAAACAGACAGGACAATGATTCCTCTTTTTTACGACAACAACTACCATCAAGATATAAGGAGAGGAATTATATAGAGAAGGCGGTATAAATTAGATGGAATAGGTATAGTCAGCCCTTTTGGGCTTTTGGGGTTCTGTACAAAATCTGGGACGCTGCTTACAGAAATTGTACACATCTGCCCTGTACATCTGGCTGCTAAATTTGAAGCCGATAGTTTCTAGTAAAATAATCTTTTGGAGGACAACCTCTCTCAGCAAGTTTAGTTCCCAGTTTTTAGCTCGATTTCCACTTTTTGGGTTGCTCAAATTGAGTATCACAAGCTTTCGCGATTGTTGCAGGGATCAAACGTGCCTACCTCAACGCATTCAGCTGATGATTATATCCTATCCATATTCAAACCTTTTTGCTTCACATCATCATCAAAACTGTAATCGTCCTCAATC
This sequence comes from Hymenoscyphus repandus, assembly GCA_001414415.1. Taxonomy (NCBI): domain Eukaryota; kingdom Fungi; phylum Ascomycota; class Leotiomycetes; order Helotiales; family Helotiaceae; genus Hymenoscyphus; species Hymenoscyphus repandus. Next base: position 53,814 of record LLCE01000161.1, on the reverse strand, counting down.
AAGTCGTGTTCTCTCACAGCTCGTATTCGCGTGTACATCTCTCCACAGACTCTCTATGAAACATATTCCTCTTCATAACTGCTTTATCGGGTCGAAAGCCGAAACGACCAACACTGTCTCTTCAGTCACAACTACGTTACAAAATGACTACAACTTTTCGAAAGAGACCGAAATCCAAGTTAACTACAGCAAATTCAAAGAATAATCCAAAAGACCCGGGGTAAAAAATCAAATTATATTCCGATCGCCAACCTTCAGCCAAATGTAAGACTTATTATATTTGACTAAGACTTTCATATTCATTCTGTGAGGTTGAAACTTCACTCGAATTACTTTCGTCGGTTTTTTGACTCCCTTGATAAGTCTGAAAAAGCGTCATCACCACTGTTCAAGTATGAGTATAGCACTTCTATTGATGATGATAGCACCTGGGCACTGGGATATGTAGATAAAATTACTGTATGCTTGCTTGTCTTCTTGTCTGACAGCCGCTAATAATATTCAGACACTTCAAACACTCAACATTCCTCTGAAGGATACGTCCTCGGCCCGCGAAATACCAGTATTCAAGAAATTGCTCTTTGCAATATACCAATGTCCCTACTCGCTAAACGGAGTTGATGATTTCCTCGATTTGACACGCCTAGCGGAGTTCTATTGTGCCCTTTCAATAGTTTCTGCAACTCTAGATCGAGCATTGATGACAAGTTCAATCTCCAAGCCTCTATTATTCATGCTCTGAGTCAGTGGGGTCGTGTGGTAGTTCGTGCAGATGAGAAAAATGAGGATCTCGATGAGGAACTTTATTCCATGTTGAAAGATGAGCAACTCTGCTCTCTCATGACTGTTCAATGGACTAAAATTTGTCGCCTCATTTCAACCATTAATCAGAAGGTTCTCGCATTTCTTCAACACAATCCTTGACACTGTCGTCGTCTTCTCAGGAGTGAAATGGACGATGAATCTACCATTGTAGAAGAAAACCTACCCGAAAACAGCGTCTTATTTTAAGCATCAAGTCAGAGATATTATAGCCCGATTGCTTGATCAGGATATAGAGCCCAATTTGCTGTCCCTGTTGCTTGGATCACTAGACAATTTATCAAAGAATGACCTGGTGTTTGGTTCATCAGGCATGGTTCCTGCCAAGGAACCTTTGTAAATTTTATATGTGGCGAAATCTCTGACGACCAATTACCTTGGGATATCAATGAGATAGATTGGTGATGGTATCTAGAAGCCGGGTGTGCCTCGGAAGAGAATGGGAGGATCATTCACGATTGCACCTTCCAACTTGAGCATCGGCTAATGAATGTTAGAGCAACAACGGCTAGTAATTGCTGTATTGAAAACCACATTGATCAACTGTCACTACAACCTCTCTTCTCTTATGACATAGTACATTGGCTGTTGTGGATCATTTGGTGATCTCCGAAACTGTGAGGTATGGCACTAAATATTCAGGCTGAGGATCCTCCATGGATTCTAGAATTGAAATTGGGGCTTCTCGAATTGGTACTGACAACTTTACTTCAATTTGAGAGTATTTCAAATGTAGATCAGATTCATATAAGTGTCACTTCTGCCTAAATCAGGAGGGAAAACCCGTCAAGTAGCCAGAAATCTAGTGTGAGAACATCTCGGGGCATGTCAGGTAGTTTAATGTTTCATAGAGACTGCAGTATACCCTCAAGGAGAATGAGGGTAGTGGGAACCATCAATATTTACTCAAACTGGACTTCAAGAATCAAACGAGGAACTAATCATCCGTTGACGTTCTAACGACAATTAATGGATGCTCAAGATGGAACGAGCAACTGTGGATGGTTCTAACCTGTTCTACTTCAAGCAAGGATGACGCGGTCGGCGCGGCTTGCTTTCTCAGCACATTTTTTACTCCGTCGTTTGAGGCATTCCTTCACAAAATCTCGAATCTCTCTCCCCGACTCTCTCCTGGCAGCTCTCTCGACAAACAGTAGGAGAGGGTTACAGTCGAGAATCCAATCCCTTCGATTGCCTCAATATGGCATTCCCCTTGCAATAAAGCTAGGGCTTGTGGAAGTCAAAAGAAACGCCTATTCACCATTTGATGCCCTGGCATCAAGCAGGATGTTCTGCTGTCTATTTTCAATCAGGCTTTCAACGGCCACTCCGTTGTCCTAAAGCTCTATTCGACCTACTTTCGTCCCATCCTCGATTTGCCCGAGAAATCAGACGACGCTGCCGGTACAATCTTCCAATACGAACATGGTTACAGTTGTAGATGAAGATGGGAGCTGGGTACTCGAGTGTGCGAAAATAGTACGCATATCTACCTTACCCCTGTTGAGGAAATTGCCTAATTCATTTTAGGCCGCCTCTCTATCATCCGAGTCATTGAAGCTCGTAGACAATGAGAAAAGATCTAATCTACGTATCGAAACAGATGCTTTCGAGAAGCTTCTTTGTGCTATGTAGAGTACAACAAATGGTATGAATTAGAGGCAACCAACTACATTCTTGTCTTGACTCATTGAGCCGATTTTTACTGCGTACTTCCTATCGCTTCCACAACCTTAACCAGTGCGCTTTTGACAAGTCCAGTCTTCAAGATTGGGCCATATAAAGACCTTAAAAATGACTTCTTGAAGATTCAACAGTGCGTACCCCTGCTTATGATTACCACTCGCATACTCAGATACGTAGTCCTCTTTCGAGAATCTTTCATCCATCTGGTCGATAATTGGACACTCTAGAGTAATTTAATGGAGAGACATGGGAATCTACAGAAAGATAAGGATGTTGTCGACTTTACCGACTCTGGAAACCACTTCTTGTGCAGAGCTATGCTAGAAGTGAACTAGGACATGTTTATAGTAATGCAGGACAACCCTAGTCCTTTTGTAGATGATTTATACATGAGATACAAGAGGGACGTCATGCTAGGTCGGGCTCCAGAGAGCAATGTGAATTTCTATCGAGTGGCTAAAGAGGTTGTCGACAAAGCAATCCTTCAGGATCTAAATTTGCAAGATATGAACAGTAAGGCAACACTTTACGAGAATCTAGCAATAAGCTTAGATCGTTTGATGAAGAATAACTTAGCATTCTCCTAAACCGGCCTCACGATTTCCTTTTCATCGCCACACAGCCACCAAAGTATTTGAATAATGCGCAGAGATTAGCTCATGATACTTTCACTAGGGCACTACTAATAGGTGGGTAGAATTGCTACCATGAATTTGATTGCTGCAAAATAGAGAGGTAACTTAAATCAGCAACCATCTCTGACGAAGGCTCCCTCGATTTTGGCCTCAGTCGTTATCTCTCAATTCCGGCACACGACGAAGCATATTAGGAATCTATACCCTCTTCCACCTTCCGTTTCAACATGCCACAAAGGCTTTCGAAAAGCACACCATCATGGCCTTTCATCCACCGTACGAGTACTCGCACTCCTTGGCCTTCGCCGTCTATTGCTTCAACGTATATTTTGAACCCCAATGCAGCATCGTCGTCATCGTCATCTGAGTCATCCCCTCCACTTTTGACGATATGCCTTCGAGCGGCTCGAGACCACACTGCCTTTTGGGTGAAGCCTATACCTGTATAGATGCTCGCCTTCCACATCCATTGCAACGGTAGCTTTGATAATATGTTATTGACGCATTGAGCAGTCTTGGAGACATCACTACTAGCCATCTGCAGACATATTAGCTTCATGAAAGATTGTAGCTCCGAGTAAATATACCACAATAGCATACTCTGAAGGGAATGGCAAGTACCCCTTCCCTACACTCCCCACTCCCCTCGCAATTGCCATCCTGGGCCTCAAATCCCCAAAACTCCACGCAATACCCCACCTCCTCGTCTTCCCTTGCACAAACTCCGTTACCGCAAAATTCCCAATCCCCTCTTTCTTCAACTGCTCCACCAGAACCGTAACACTCGAAAGAATCCCAAGCATGGAGGAGTACCATTGCACTTTTTCTCTCAAGATGAGGCTCTGATCGATCATGCGAGAGACGAAAGCGACTTCGCCACCGGGGGTTACCATCTCGCTTTCGGAGCCGGTGCAGGCGGAGAGGGGAGGACGTTGTTTGGATTGCGCAGAGGCGAGGAGAGCGGCGAGTGAAGTGTAGAATGGAGGGTTACAGATTGTGAAGTCGATGCTGGCGGTATGTCAGATGATGTTATAGTCTGAAAGGACTATGACGCACCTTTCAATGCCCATTGTGTCGAGAGGGATTAGGAGGTCATTTGCTTGAGTTTGTAGGAGCTTGATGCGATTTCCCATTGCGTTCTGCTGAACATTCTGTTTCGCGAATTGCATGCTTTTCTTGTCGATATCTGATACTGAAGTTTCAGCGAAGACTGCACAACCGAGAATTCTAGGGCTACTCACCGGTCCCAATAAACCTCCATTTCGGAAGTTTGGAGCATGCTAGCAAAGGATATATGCAGCTAGCTCCAGTACCGATATCCAGTCCAATGACCTGTCGCTCCGGGTTGTGGGTCTCGCCGTAGCTGTCACTGGTAGTCTCCAGTAACGATTGGATCCATAAGAGATAGTTCAACCGATTGGAAACCTACCAAAGATCAGATGTAATCATTTATAAGGTGGAGATGAGAGGCTCACCGGCGGACAAAGCCGATCATGAGGAAGATCGATTTGCAAGTTGAAGTCTCTCTTCAGTAGTGTTTTGGTAAGCTGTTGGACAGCCTCCGGGTTACTGAAGTCTAGCTGGCCATTTGATTTGAGTCTGAACTGGTTAGTCACTTAAAATGGTCAATTCAGCTAAAATAATTGCTTAGACAGTACTGTTGCGCTTGCTGTCGACAGTTGACTCAAGTTCGATCTATTGATGGCTAGGTTGGGAATTACACTCACACTTTTGCAAAGTCTTTGTCCTGCAGTGCGAGAACAGAGAAGTCCACTTCCTCTTTGTACAGATTAGTGAGTTGTGGCATGGTTGAAGGATGAGGTTGGGGCTGTCGCTTATGAGTGGGAATAGTAAAAAAAGCTATCCAATCAAACGAACACAAACTGGCGACTGTTACTGAACATTATTTTGCTACCAGAAAACGAACTTCGTTTGCAAAGTCAAAGAAGAAAGTTGTGTGATATGTTCACTCATCATTGCATTATCATAGCTATCGTGATTTCCATCCTATAAACGCCCAACCATATCCATGCGACCCATATTGAGCAAAGCCAGTTGGTATAGTCAGAAAATACCTTTGGTATTTGACCTTCCCATATTTTTCACTTCCTGTCGGCAACATCTGCTGGACCATTCTCGGCAGACTCTCCACCTTCGACTGCCTCCCAATCGTCGTCCTTAACGACATTTGGTTCAATACCAGATTCGATGGCAGGGAAGAATTGACTAGTAATGGTAAGTTCGAGCTCTGGAGGGAAGATTGATCTGGACTTACGGAAGCCAATAATTGTATGCAGCAACATCTTTTGGCACAAATGTACAGAAGACTACCTTCTCAAGCTTCTCTCCTGCCTCGGTCTCAAGGAACTTTCGGACAGCATTGATTGCAACAGGTGCAGCGTCATCACTAGGGTAGCCGTAAACACCGGTGCTCAACGCACTGAAGGCAATGGAAGTGCATCTATTGTCGACTGCAAGCTTGAGACTAGTCTTGTAACAGCTTTCAAGCTTTGCTTCGCTGACATCCGCACGTTGAGAGTCGTAGATCGGACCAACAGCATGAATCACCTTCTTGCAAGGCAGATTGTAGGCATCGGTGATCTTCGCAGAGCCAGTCGAGCAACCATTCAGAGTGCGGCATTCCTCGTACAGACCACGGCCAGCTGCTCTATGGATCGCACCATCGACTCCTCCTCCCCCAAGAAGAGAGTTGTTGGCGGCATTGACGATTGCATCGACGCCGAGAATTGTGATGTCCCCTCTGATGAGACCGACGCGTGAATTGAACGAACGGGAAGGTGGGGTCGGCACATCGGTTGCAGGGTCGGGGGTCGCAGGAGTTAGCTTAGCTTGTTGGTACAGCAGGGCTAGAGTCGGAATCTCTGCAAGAGGGACGACCGCCATGATGTTTCTGAGCTTGTTCATGCGATCTTAAGTTTCTTTAATGGTTTATAATTTTGATTGAGAAGCGAAGGCTCGCAGCGGAAGTAATGCAAGGTGGAAGCCTGCCTTGCAAGGCTCTTTCGCTTATTTGGCGCTAGTAGCGCTCGTATAGATTGGTACTTTAAAAGACAGAAAGTAGCAGACAGAACCGCGTCCTTAATGACCAAAATTTTAAGATAGGGTCCTTATATTACCAGATTTTCAAGTTCATCTACGATCAAGAAACATATATACTTCTTTTATCTAATTAATGACAGCAAAACGAATTATTGTAGCTCCGTAACATCATAGATTATAATTATTGACAATCAGCTCAAACCTAGTAAATCCAATAACTGTAGTTGACTCGCATGCAGAGAGCATAACAATCAACGTCGATTTTGATCTTATAGGTTTTTTTTCTGCTTGTTCGCATAAACCCAGATCGAGGTTAGTAGTGGTTAGTAGGGAATACAGGAATGCATTACTGAAGGATCCTACGATGCCACACAACAAGTCAAATATTTCCCAAGTCCCATGTCATCAGCTAGAATTCCACCGAGACAACCATTTCTAGCGGGACTATTTGCCACTGTTTTAATGTGCTAATAATTATTGAGACAGTGTATTAGCAAGTACAGAAGCGATAGCGTACGAGAACGCATAAAGATTCATGACTCACTACTAGATATTATCATCTGATTTATAAGCTTCCCAAGACAACGTGAAAAGGGCGAGTTGAGAGTTTCGCGTCTCACAACGAAGCCAACGACCTCCTTTTGGTGACTAAAGAGGTAAGTGACCGTATACCACACCAATAATTGACTTTACCTTAATAGTAAAGTTTAATCCGGGGATGTCTGAAGTCGACATTAAGGTAGTCATGCGCCTGTAGATGGAGAAATATTGCTTCATAATCGAGGACTTCATCGTCCCAAAGCAAATTTTTTTCCGTGCCCAGGAATATGAGACAAAAAAGCCTGGTGCCTCGACATGAGATGTAGACATGGTCTCCCAAGTTATTCAGGACCAGATAAGTTAAGATATTGTGAATTTTCGTATGGTAAGTTGGTGGTTTCATGCTCTGGTGACTGCAAAAAGAGCCCACCACTTCACAGTTCTCTTGCAACTGTGTCCAGCATTAATCGTGGACCAGAGACACTTACCTCAACAACGAAACCATGTTTTTAATTTCAATGGTCGGTCCTTTACCAGTAACTGAAGTTCGTGTCCTCCAATTACTGGAACAGGTCAAAGCCACAAAATTCAAGTCTGTAAGACAAAAAAGCTTGTTTAAGCATCGAAAGATCTTGATGTGCATGAGTCCAAAGGGTCGTTCTTGATCTATCTGAAGCTCAAAATAGTCCTTATGGAAGGAAAATTCGGCTGCTAGAAAGGTCTGTGCATTGGTAATAATGTTTCGTGCCTTAATTTCTTGGAACTCGATGTAGTCAGCCTCAAGGTTGTGGTCCAATTGGGTATTCAATTCACAAAGCTATCGATGTCAGCGGGAATAGAACTTTGGTACAGAATATTGATGAACGTACGCTTCCAAAACAAAACTTATCATGGCTGCTGTGTTGTTCCAGGATTTCTGTTGTGGGGTTCACCAGAGCGTCATTGGTAGGAGACATCAGAAAAGTATTTCCCGGAGTGATTCCTGTGAGTGAACCCAGCGGAATGTGGTCTAAGCAATCGGCATGGCGGACGCCGAATGATTGTGGCTCACTGTTACTATATTGAGTGTTGCCACTAAGATTTCGATTGCCCCGTAAGGCCTCTCCGATGGAAACAATAAATAATTCGAGGCAAGAATTGATTTATCACTAAGTAATGGAGCGTCCGGATCTTGCAAGCTCTCATTTCACACATTGAGTTCGTCGTATAGCTGTTGTTGCTCTGATGGGGAGAACACTCACTTTGCCAATGGGCTCCTCAAGACCCAAGCTTGGTAGTAGTCTACTAAATAAAACGCAAAGATAGGAAGCGCAAAGAAAGTAAAACTTCTGCTCTGCGTTTGAAGTGAGGGCTGTCTCCTGACTTGTTGTAGCAGTGCAACCTGTTTTCGTCCAATGGTTTTGAGCCCCACATCCTTACTTATGAAAACAATCTGCCATTCATTGCCTGAGATATTACTGTAGGCTCGATTCTAAGGCAGCCCTAAGACCCTGAGTACTAAACCTGTGCCACAGAGAGAACACACGGTGAAGCCTTGACAATGTGACTTCAGAAGGGGGGCACACACAAACAGAATTGTACGTGCAGTAAATAGCAGATTTTTCGAGGCAGACAATCCGTTTTCGGATTGAAAAGTACCGTTGATACCTCGAATTCTCTCACAAGAACCCATATATGCTCAAAACAAAGAGACAGTTGTTCCGATATGGTTAGCGCTAGTTACACTGCTGCTACTACCCGACAGGTCAACCATTTCGCCGTCATCCGACTCTCCCTTGAAGCCAACAATTTCTCGGCAAACACCCAGACGGAAAACACCCAGGCGAAGTGCTAGCATCTTCTTTTAGTTGAGCTGCATAAGGTTAGTCTTCTTAAGCGAATGATTCTAGTGTCCTAAAACCACTCAGGTCTACGAATTTCCACGACCAAAAAAATGGTACAATAAATCTGATTGGGTAAAATGGAACTTAGTTAGTATACTGCGCATGTCTCGTATGCTTTAAGAAGGATTTGGCCGTTTATTCTAACCTTTGTTGACGGGAATTAGTGCGTCAGATTCTACATTTGAATCTCAACAAGTTAACTATTGCTTCGCCACCAGATGGGCTGATCATATCATCCGCTCTCTGGCGTACGTGAAATAACCAATGTACGGTGTTATGAAGCCTAGGACACCTCAGCTCATCATCTGTGAAGATGCGTTTCTTAGGGGACATTCAGCTTATTGTGCTATCATCTTTCTCTCCAGAGAACCAAGAGAATCCACGCTAGTGGCCCCTTAATTTTTTTTTTTTTTTTTTTTGGATATATGACCTGAAATTTTCGAGGATTTTAGGACAATCAAAGTCATTGTATCCTCGTAAATGAAAGAAAACCCCTCGTTCTCCTCAGATGGATGGGCTAGCCATATTTAATATGTCATGATTCCTGGAATAACTAAGCTCAGTTATCTTAAATCCAATTAGAAGGAACCATGCCGGTTCTTCTATAAGCACTAGTGGAGTCAAGCTTATTGTGCTATAAATTTGAGGAGAAATGAGCTCATTCTTTTGAATTATTCGGAGAATTAAGCTTCCTGTATTGTGTCATAGCTTCGAGGATGATGGAGTTTATTCTTTTGAATATCTTAGAAAATCAAGCCCATTGTCTTGCAAGTTCGAGGAGAATCGAGCCCGTTCTATTCTAGTATTTTGGACAATTGAGCTCAATGTGTGACAAATTCGAGGACAAGGAAGCTCGCTGTGGCACCCAGGTTCCCGCACAGCCACAGAGATTGAGTCATGCCCACTTTTATATTACCCCTCCAAAATCGACACTAAACAACACCACAACTACAATCAATAGCACGACAAGTTACACCCAGTAGCGACGTACTCGATATATCGCAACCTTGTCTCAATCATGGCGGACCTTGCTGAGAATGTGGCCAAGCTCCAGCTGGATGAGGAAACTGGGGAGATGGTCTCGAAGGGCGAATTGAAGAAACGGCTTCAAAAACGGGCCAAAAAGGCTGCCACCGCAAAGGCGAAGGCAGAAGCACCAACAAAGAAGGCTGCTCCTGCACCCAACACTGGGGGATCCGCAACTGCTACCACCACCTCCAAGACCGCGGAACCAATGAATATGTTCGCCCAAGGATTTCTCGACGACGTGTACAAGGAGAGGCCGGTAGTGCCAGTAGTCACACGATTTCCTCCAGAACCAAATGGATTTTTGCATATTGGGCACGCGAAGGCGATTGCTGTCAATTTTGGCTTTGCGAAGCATCACGGGGGGAAGTGCTATCTGCGATTTGACGACACTAATCCAGAGGCCGAGGAAGAGAAGTTCTTTGTTGCGATTAAGGAAATGGTTAGATGGCTGGGCTTTGAACCTTGCGGCATCACGTATTCCAGCGACAACTTCGGGAAGCTGTATGAGAAAGCCGAGGATCTGATCAAGCGAGGGTTGGGTTACGTCTGCCATTGTGGAGGTAAGCAGCCTTAAGATTATCTCTGGGACTACAAATTGACAGTTGTAAGATGCCGAAATCAAGGCCCAAAGAGGAGGAGAAGCGCACGGCCCCAGATTCAGATGCGATCATGCCGAACAGACGGTTGAGAAGAACCTAGAAGAGTTCCGAGGAATGCGAGATGGCAAATACAAACCTCGGGAGGCTTTTCTACGCATGAAACAAAATATTGAAGATGGAAATCCTCAAATGTGGGATTTAGCTGCGTACAGAGTGTTAGACGCGTCACATCACCGGACTGGAGATACTTGGAAGATATACCCGACATACGATTTCACCCATTGCTTGTGCGATAGCTTCGAAAACATTACACACTCGCTCTGTACAACGGAATTCATACTTTCAAGAGTCTCATACGAATGGCTAAACAAAAACCTAGAGGTTTATGAGCCTATGCAAAGGGAATATGGTCGACTCAACCTTACTGGAACGGTTCTTTCAAAGCGGAAAATCTCTAAATTGGTCAGTGAGAAGTATGTCAGAGGTTGGGATGACCCAAGGCTCTATACTCTAATTGCCATAAAACGACGTGGTGTTCCGCCTGGAGCAATTCTTGAATTCGTTAACGAAATTGGAGTGACCACTTCCCCTACAAACATCCAAATCGCAAGATTTGACCAAACAGTACGAAAATATTTAGAGCGTACTGTTCCCAGGTTAATGTTGGTACTTGATCCAATTCCAGTTGTGATTGAGGATGCAGAAGAGGTCGATATCGAGATCCCATTCTCTCCGAAGATCCCTAAGATGGGCACACACAAGGTCAAGCTTACAAAAACGATCTATATTGAACGCAATGATTTCAGGGAAGTTGATAGCAAAGAATACTTCCGTTTGGCTCCAGGAAAATCTGTTGGGCTCTTACAACTACCGTATCCAGTCAAAGCCGTCTCTTTCACGAAGGACGGGGACAAGGTCAAGGAAGTCCGTGCAGTGTATGACAAGGAAGGTAAGAAACCCAAAACGTACATTCATTGGTGCCCCGAAGGTTCAAGAAATGTTGAAGTCCGTATCCATAATGCCCTCTTCAAGTCCGAGAAGCCAGATGATGCTACTGGTGGCTTTTTGGCAGACATCGACCCCAATAGCGAGGAGATTTGGCCCAAGGCTATGATCGAGTCCGGATTTGAGGAGGTGAGAAGACGGGCACCATGGCCAGAGGCTGCTGGAGAATCAGAGCTTGGCAAGGGAGGACCTGAGTCCGTCAGATTCCAAGCAATGCGTGTAGCTTATATGGTGAGTTTACCCCTTCTATGTTATACAAGACAATACTAATTCTTTGCCTAGGCGATTGATTCAGACAGTACCAATGACAAGGTGATTTTAAATCGTATCGTCAGTCTAAAGGAGGACTCTGGCAAATAAATCTGGGGCCAAGTGAGGCTGCTTGATGTTATGAAATACCCATTATGCATTGCAGGAGTTTTTGAGGCTTAGTGGGAGGAATTATAGAGCTTAGATGAGGTAGATGAATATCAAAAAGAAATAGCCAAGTCCCCTTTGAGCTATAACGCCTCTCCAAGTCCCTACGTGCATTACGGCTTGTAGAAAGGCCTTAGTCTTGAAAATGTAGCTGTTAATGTCCTTAGGAACACTCGTTAATTGTTTAACAATGATTAGAAAACTTAACCTCATTGCTTCTTTTCCCAGAGGACAATCGCTCCAAATCACTGGGCCTGACAAGGATAATGTGGTTAAATACCAGTTCAATCCTTCACGATATCGTACACAGTCTGTGCGAATGTTCCACCTGTGATAGAGCATGATTTTTTGCTAGACAATAACAACAATTATTGATTTCTCTCATATGTAGTGAAGAGAAGATCAGCACACTTTCAACACGATTAGCAAGGCAGTAGGTTTAACCCTATAGATCAAGTGAAGAGAGTAATTTAAGATGCACTCTTGTTTTATCACCTCTCGGTGACAATAGGATGTTCCCGTGACTTGAACAGAAGCGGCACTAGGAACATCTATTGTTATAAACATTATGATAAAATGCAAAGTCCGTATGTCTTCGAGCCCATATTAAGCATAAGGTCGACCCTTTGGCAATCTAGGAGTTACACAAAATGTTGAATACTGAATGTTTCATATTGTAATGATACAGAGCGTAGATTAGCCTAGCTAGGAAGCGAACTAAAGAACACCTGCAATCGTGTACCTGTATGTGCAATGCCCTGCCTGTTTGGATGCAGCAACAAGCAACAAGCCTATTGCAATTCCCACTATGCGCCCCAAGATAACCTTTTGTACAGAGCTAACGCCATTGCTAAATCTAGTGGGTATTGTGCCAATGATATCCGTAAACTCCTTTTATATGTGAATATTTGGTCGTAAATACAGATCTCCTATTACCTATTACCATGTCAAGTTCCTTACTCCTATGTATCGTCGTCGCTCTTCTCTACGCTTGACCGTTTGCCATAACCTTTTGGACGACTACGGCCTCGAGCAACCGATGACGATCTGGCGCGCTTTTTGCGACCACCAGGGGTACCAGCAGCCTTTCTCTTCTGACCTCTTCCGCCGCCACTTGCTGGCTCGGCTTCATCCTCCTCGCCTTCACTTGGAGTGCTATGCCTGACTCGAGCGACTTCCTCGTCTCCTTCAGCGGCAACTTTGACGTCTTCGTCAATAGTCATTAGCTCTACGAAAGAACGACATTGTTTCAACATAGACTCTTCGGAGTCAAAGGAGGCCATGATGGACGAATTCTCCTCCCAGAATTTGTCACCAGTCACGAAAGGAACTTTCACGGGAGCTCGGTTTAGATCTTTCGGCACAGCCTTGTCTTTGGACTGGCCGTACAATCGCCTAAGGAATGTGCGAGCACCCCAAAGAATTGAAAGCATCATAGACGCACCAGCAAGAATTGTCAATCGCTCACGGTCAATAGCTGGTTGAGTCGATTGCTGTTGGCCATTCTCGCTGGTTTCCATTGAGTTTTGGAGAACAACGGGGAATATCTCGGTCTCAATTAAATCAGCAATTCCAACACCACTAGTGCTAACGACCAATTCCATCTTGCGGATTGTGGCTCGAAGCTCGTCTACTGAAGCGTAATCAAAGAATGCCAGATTTTCGATGATGAACTGTGAAAAATCCAGGTGGTGGGGAAGTTGCTCCATCGACATCTTCGCAGGGTCGAAGTTGATGCGGGAACAAAGGTTCTCGAAAAACTTCTTTCGGTTCGAAACCTTACTGATTTTCAAGATGTCAATCATGAGGTGGAGTTTCGCCGCAAAAGGTTTCTCGGTTGCCCCGTGTGTATCTTCTACAACATCTCGCTGGTACTTATAGGCAATCTCGACTGCTCTCATGTACTCTTTCTCTAGCTTCTGTTCATGAGTTTCGTGTAACGAGCGATGCTCTCTAGCCGCAATTTCTGCTATCTGCAGATTTGGTGATGTCTCGAGTGCTATGAAAGTGACGCCACACTCTTTGGGATGGCAGAGACCTTGTCGAGCAATACTGGCAAGGACTTCTGTAGCAAGCAGTGCCTGACCATCAGAACCTGCAAGGCAAATGCGTCTGATGTCTTCCAGAAATTGCCGTGCGATAAAATTGGGTATTCCATCACCTTGACCACCACCCATCACTCCTAGACTCTTAGTAGGATCAGCATCTGCTCCAGGCGCACCTTCATTCTCGACCTCTGGCCTATCTTCCGCCATTATCAAAAAGTCCTTGAGAGCTTTCAGAACAACTGCCTCAAACACGAGATCCTTCTCTTGGAAAACGGTTTGGAATGTGGTATAAACATTCGGAGACTGAAAGTTTCTAGGCCAGGATTGACATATCATCCCAATAGCTTCCAAAGCCTCTTTTCGGGTGTCGGCAGGAATGATAGGCTGAGAAAATGGCACGATGGTATCAACCATCAGTTTCGACACAGAATTATCCTTGAAAGCTGGAAATTTGAGCTTGAAAGCGTGAAGCTCAGGGTCAAAGTTGCAATGCTTCCCGCAAATACCACCAATCGCAATCATTCTGCTAAGCTTTCGTAATGCCTGAGAATCTAAATCTTTAAAGTTACGTCTCTTGAGCGAATCGATGTGAAGCAAGATACTGCATGTCATGGTTGTGAGATTCTTTATGTCCCCAATCACGCCGCTGATGATCCAAGCACACGCTACAATGTCGTCTATTGCTGACTTTTGTCCCATTCTGGTAAGCGTTGGGAGGAGTTTGCCCCTGACCTTGACTAGAAAGTTGAGATGGTCCCGTGAAAGCTTAGGTAGAACATGCCGGAAAATAACAACAACATGATGGAATATGCTGATGTCTTCTGCTGTGTTTACGTTTGAAATGTATGGCTCTAATTGTTCGATTTGTTCTGGCGTGAACAGGTCGGCGTTGGCCTTTGCAAAAATTCTAAGAGCTTGCAAAGCTTCCCCGGCTGACACGGTCTCCCCCTCAGCTGAAGAGTTGTCGATAATGATTTCGAACATAGTAGCAACAAGGTATTTGCATACACGAAAGTTCTTAACACACTGTTTAGAGGTTTTGTTAAGCATGGCCTGAAGAACTTTGTCCAAAACGGTTGCTATTCTCCCGTCGCGTTGAATGGTCTTGACAATTAAAGTGACATGATCTGCCACAGCGAGTTTGAACTTCGCAGATGTTTTGTCAACATCCTCGTATTCATGGAAAGGTACCATCCAAATATCCTCGATAATCTGGCAAGCGAGCTCCCGTACACTCTCCTCTTTATTCGTAACTTGGTGAAGCACAGCCTGCGCAATGCCGCTTCTCACGCCACGACCAGTCTCATTGAGGTAGATGTCCTTTGAGAGTTTCATGGCTCGCTTGCAGACACCGCCACTTTCGTCGTCGAAAAGCTCGAGGATACTAGGGGCAAATTGCTCTTGCATGGCTGGACGCCATTGTATGAACTTTCCCAAAAGAGTCAGAGCTGAGTCTCGTACCAAGACCGAAGGGTCACTAGTGCACTTTTGTACATGCTGTATGACTGCAGGGTATTGGTCGAGGATTGTCTGATCGGTCTCGAGGACTTGGATGATGCTTTTCAAGCTCTTGCTCCGAACTGTCGCCTGCTCACTCTGCATCGAGTCTACAAGTATAGAGAGAATGCGTTTAAACTCTCTACAGAAATGAGATTTTAGCGAGACTAACGAATATGCAAGGCGTGTATTGGACGGACTGATGGTATCATAGTTGTATTCTGTCGCAAGCCACTGCCTGTCACCAATCATCATTCGAAGTCGATAGGCAAGCTTGCCAATCTCTTGTTGGCTATGCTTTGAGTCCTCGTCACTGTCCTTTCTGTGATCGAGAGCCTCGAGAAATCTTTCGGCCCATTCATAAACTAGAAATGCGGTAGAACTGTTCTTTCGAGAATCGACGGAGCTATTCAATGACTCGAGCGAAACTCGTAGAGGACTGGCTCCCCAAGCTGTCATATCCATAGCATCGCCTCTATTCTCAAGAGTTTCATGTGCCTGATTTGCCAAATAGTGAGTCAACTCGTCTTCTGCCTCTCTGGAGTTGGCAGACTTGCGCACCCCTGAACTAACTTTGGCAATAGCAGCACCCATCGTTCCAAGGAGATCTAACGCTGTATTCTTCGTGGGTGCTGGAGTCTTGGTGCCACTAAGCAATGTAACCATTTTGACGAGAAACCTATTCAACAAATACTCGGCTGCTGGCCAATCAATTGAGCCTAGGCATGTGATGAAGTCTTCCACAAACAAATCGAGTAAATTTCGATACGGCGTGTCTCCAGTTTTGGTAGACTTCATAGCTCTCTCAACTAAGAAGTTCACAACATGGAGCGAGTTCTTCTTAACAACACTATCCAGTGGAGAGACGAAGTCGCGCAATTCGGTAACTGCAATTTCTGGTTGTTGTTTTGCCATCGATTCAGACTTGATAGTGAAACTTTGGTCGACATGCCCGGTCACCTTCATCTCATCGGCCTCATCGCCATTCAAAGCCTCTAAAGCTTTCAGTCTTCTTCTCTCTTTTGCGTCATTAGGCTTCCTAGCACTTGATTGAATAAGGCGCATGATCAATGCGGATACCAGCTGGATTCTGTCCCCTTCAGCAAGCATGTACTGTCGAGCGCTTTGCTTCGTTACCGGAAGTTTCTCCAGGGACACAAGTATTTCATCCAAAATACCTGGGCGTTGGGCTGGGTGGCAAACAAAAACCTGTTCAAGAACAGACATCGCTACCACTCGTAAGCTGTCGAATTTAGCGATGCCCAATATCGAGTCCCGCTCGATTGCTGCATTTTCCACAAATATGAGCCGTGAAGCAGTAAATTCGATCAAGTTCACCATTGTTTCTGAGAGCTCAACATCAGCGACAATTACTGCTAAGCGCGACAGTACCTTTCGGCATTGGATTAAGATATTGGTGATGAGTTTTTTCTGTGCTGAGAGAAGTTTGAAGGTCGCAGCCGCGGAGCCAGAGCTACGCATCTCAACAACTGGAATGATGCAATTATCCATAACATTTCGGAAAACGTTGAGGGTTGCTTGTAGTACATCTTCCGAATAGATTTGATTCTCTTCCCGGTGTCCTGACATCAAGCGTAGTGATGTGCGTGCTGCTTTGAGACCTAAATCCGCAACAACACTCTGCTGAAGCCATGATTCTATGTCGGACTCTCCCATGCTACCATGGACCCTGATGTCAACTGTCTCACCATCTCTCAGACCGCCTAGCACCAGGTTTTGCAGCCGAAGTAGATCTTCCAATGGCGCCTCGGTGAACCGGCCTGCTGTAATCATCTTCGTAATCAAGTCCTCAACTTTGTAATTAGCAGCAGGACTAAGAGTCATTCCCTCGGTGGTTGGGACGAGAAAGGAGCTTGGAATTGAACTTTCAGGGTGCATTTGCTCCTCAGCTTCAAATATCTGCTGCAAGTAATAACGAAGATTTCGGGACGCAATATTGGCTTTTTCTCGTTGATCGATGCTCATAAAAGATCCGTCGTTCTCTCCATCAATTTGAGATCGCTTTTTTCTGTGCGATAAGTGATTCGGGATGTCTGATGAGTTTGGAACTGTCTCGTAATTTCGTGGGTTGAAGGTGGAAGGTAGATTGGGTATAACAATTGCTAGGCCTGGACTTGAATCCGAGTCGGGCATAGATGCGCGAGCTATGGTAGTTGATGTTGACCTTGAAGGAGTAGTCTCGGAATGTAAGCTTGTATCGGGTTGGTCTTGAGTTAACGGTTTTGTAATGTGGCTCGTCGCTTGATTTGGAGATTCAACGGTTGATTTGATATTTGACTTGTTTAATTTCTTCGATGGTGTAGCGTATTCTTCTTGTGGGAAGCCATCTGGGAGGCTAGGAATGACGATTTGAAAACTCGAGGTTGGTTTAACAGAAGTCGAAGAAGGTTGTGGAGGGGTAGCAGTTGGAGTTTTGGGTTGTGCTAATGAACGCTGAACTGACAGGTTCGAGTTATGTGAAATTGCCTCGAAATTTGAAGCTGACAGGCGGCCGATGGTTTTAGGAGTTGAGGTGTGCTTCTTATGTGGATTGATGGGAGGTGTAAGGTGATTTTCAGATAAATTTCCAGCTGGTGATTTTTGATTTGCAGGTTTGGCTTGACCATTGGTTGGCTTCGAACTGAGATACTTGGAAGACTGATACTTGAGTTTGCTGGAAGTCTGTTCAAGCACTTTCCGAGCAACAGGCGACAAGGAAACTTTTGCTGGTTCCGTCATTGCGACTCCATTGGGTAGCTTTGGCAGAGGTTTGAATTTACTGCCACGCATTAGCTTCTACCGTATAAGATGTATTCCAGCGGGCATACAAATGCGTCAATCCATCGGGCTTAAGAAGCTCTTTCAAGTCCTCCAGGGTCTGCTGAAGCCTTTGTGAAGTATTTCGAGGGTTGGCAGTAGCCTCTCTATTCAAGCTGTCTAAATGCTGCCTGCCTTGAGCGCGGTCTTCAGGGTTCGCAAATAGAGAAGCAGAAGGATTACGACCAACTGATGGGAAAGGTACAATATCTGCGGACCAGAAATTAGTCTATGGTTGTATACATTGGACAAGAAGAGTAACCCGAGTTAAAGGGAACAACAGAAGTATACGTGGTCAGAGGCAATGCCTCATCTACCGTCAAGACCCGCTGTGTATGGTCCTGCGTGGTGCTACCCGCAGCAAATTCGGTTTGAACCTCCATCTCAGCATTATTGAGGAAGCCGTTGGTGTTCATGTTCATAGTCGAGGCCACCAGGCGTGGAATATGGGGATGAGGACAACTACTATGACGAAGGATGAAAGGCGAAGGTCTACGGCATGGTGTATTATAGTGAGTCTGACTCTTCCCGAGGCCTGGCACAGTCGGACAATATCAATGTCCTTTGATTTCGTTGTTGGCGCAATTGGAGGGCGGACCGTAGATAGCTCTAAGGGAAGCTGCGAGGCTGCAACTGCTGGTTGCAATTGCCTGGCAGGAGGAAAAAAGCGGCACTGTAGCGAGGGACCCACTGCCACGCGATAAACCTTGCTTTCGAGAGCTGCTTTACAGGGTCAGTGCACCCAAATTCTTCCTTCCTCTGAATTTTGTTTGTGTGCCATTCAAGATACAACATCATCAAATCAAAATGTCTGCCGTTGGATCTCTAGTGTTCTGTACGGACTGCGGAAATCTCCTTGATTCCTCCACAGGAAACAAGAACAATGTTTTAGTCTGCGATTGCTGTGGAGCAGAAAACCAAGGTTTGTAGGTTTTCTATCATTGAAATCTCATTTCTAATCGGCCGCTGGCAGACACTGCTTCGAAGACCAGTGTCACAAAAACGAATGCTGCGAATTTTCCCTCGGTCTTGCGACAACAGCGATCAGTCATTCAGAAAGTGGAGCGGAGTGATATGGAAAATACTGCCTATGCCCAGGAAACCTGCTCAGAGTGTGGAAGGAAAGAAGTTAGATTCACATCGGTACAATTGAGAAGTGCAGATGAAGGAAGCACGATTTTCTACACATGCGACTGTGGGCACAAGTAAGTATACCCAAAGCGCAATTGTGGTAGCTCATGCTAACGTTCGAAGCTGGAATACCAACAATTAAACTCGAGGTCACAAGCATCAGGAATACTCTCAGAACATCATCCTGTGGAACATGAATTGGTATCTCAATAAAGCGGTGATCAAATTGCTATCGATGGTCCAAGCACTTTGGTACCTAGCAGAGGTGAAGGACAACTATGCGGCGGCGGTCTCTGGAATAAGGGCATACTCGACTTCTCCACCCTTCTCAAATTCGGCCATATCCAAAGCTACAACAACGCTCTCACGCACTACTTGCTCCTCATCGTTTAAGAAGAGCTTCAACGTAGCTTCAACACCCTCTTCCTCTCCTAAACTCCCCAAAGCCTCGGCCGCCTCGTGTCTGACCATGCTCTCCTCTTTCAGATCCGCCAGAGCTGCGGTCAACGCTGGTATGGATGCTGGATGCGACAATTGTCCAAACACAAAAGCTATCTCGTGTCGGAAAAGAGCTGATAGATCAGCGAATCCTTTTGCGAGGGCTAGAACTGCTGGAACCGCTGTTGGCAAATCTGGTGGTGATGCAAGATCTCGTAGACCAAACATTGCTCTATAGCGTAGGAATAAAGGTAGCTTCGTGTCTAAGAGCTTGTTCTCAAGTGTCTCGATGGATTCTACTTCCTCCATGAGTGGTGCAGGTGGTGCAGGGTCGATAGACGCGAAGTCGCTGTAGTGAAGCAGTTAGCAATGCCGCATGCAAGATCCCGAGTAAATCACATCGTAAAATCAAATTGAATCCAACATACCTTGACCGCAATTTCTCAACTTTCCTCGCCTCTGAGTTCTCCCACTCAATTCTCGCAACAGCAATTTCGCAGGTCTCTCTAACCACCTCAACTTCCTTCACATCATCTCTCATACCCCGCAACACCTCCAAACTGCCCACGTCCCCAATAGCACCAATTGCCTCTGCGGCCTCATGCCTACACATGCTATCCTCCTCCTTGTCCTCCAAAACATCTCTCAAAAAAGGCACAGCAGCCATGTTCTTCGTCTGTCCCAAGCAGTATGCCAACTCATGCTTCAAGAGCGCCGAAGGTGACTGGAAGCCAGCGGCAATTGCCTGGATCGCAGGAATCGACGACTGACATGCTAAGTGCTTCAGGGAAAAGAGAGCGCGGAAACGGCGGGCGAGGGGTTCAGATTCGGTGGTGAGGGTCTTGCGGAGGGCGAGGATGGCGGGGTCCTCCACAGGAGGAGGGGTAGTCGCTGATGGTGCCATTTCGTGTAAAGAGATTTGTGGGGGACTTAGAAGGAGAATAGAGAATGCAAGTCTAACTGTAATTGTGTCCTTGTTTGCGAAACAAGTTTTTCGACTTTAGGTGTGGTTATTGTAGGGCGAAAAATAAATCTTGCGACAAGCTCTCCCGCGCCCGCATTTGAAAGTGCGACGATCGGCAGCGGTCGAAAGACCCTTGTAGATATCGGAAAATCTACGGCTTATCACTTATCATCGTCGCGCCCACTTGACCAGTAAGTAAATTGAAAGCTAGGAAGCAAAGAACCGCGTCAGAACTGTCATAAGAGACTTACCATATTACTCCCTGTGCGGCTGGATGGAAACTTTTGAGATATTCGCACAACAATATTTGGTCCGAAACTTAAGGTTCAGTTGGTCGAAGTGTAGGCCAAAACTCTCTGATCTAGCTTATGTAAAGGTATACAATTGATCTAATTCAAAATATAAAAATCGGGATGGATTCCAAGCTTGCTAATGCAATATAGCCAAGGCCCACATGCCTCAAGATTACCACTAGCACAAACTCAAAGATAGGCAGCAATAATGTCGAGGCGATTTTGAGATTGCGTCAGAAGAGAGGAGAAAGAGCATGGCAGGAGTGTACGGCGGGCTGAAGAGGGCATCCAGGGTTTGCAAAAAGCCTATATAAACCCTTTGATTTCCAGTTTCTGCTTTCTTTTACAGTCCAGCTGTGTAACCAATAGGAAGCTGAGTATTTATCAGCTACCTTAAATCAATTTCCATCTACTCGAGATGGTCACTTTTGCCCCGGTCTCGTATAACTTACCTATGTGCCGACTGCTCCTCGCTCGAAGAAAGCAGATTCCCGCTACAAAGCTGCCCCGAAGCTCCAGCACGTTAGCCTTCGCCCACTAAGGAACTAGTAACGACCGAGGACGCGTAAAAATACCGACGATTAATCTACCTTTGACGAGCGCAACTTATGCTAGCTACGGTCTCTAACGCAAATGACTTTGTAAAGGAGAATAAAAATACTGGGCGCATATAGAACGTGATAGAATTCGCCGAGTAGCTACTCCTTGAGGGCAAGAGTAGCTTGATGATCAGGGACATACAGGCAATTTCAGCTCAAATGATAAACTTGCCCACCAAGGCATATATACTGCTTGATATGGTAAGTTTTCAAAAAAAAAATCTACACCACGTAATCCAAGATAGCTTCAAATCTGTATCCTTGATTTTCATTAGACATGTCGTTTTCACTACTTTAAGATTATAGCTTTGGTCCCATCGTGCCTCTTCCTTAGCGGATTGAATGCAGCTCGTCCAGATTGTGGTCACGACAAACAAATGCATCATATGCTGGTTTCGAAATGGCGTGAATATATATTTGTTCAACCCACGTATACCTAAGTAGTCAAAACTAGTACTTTGGCGCAAAGTTCAGAGCAGGATGTGCAGGATGCGTATCCTAATTATCAGGTGAGTTATAGAAAGCGAGCGTTGGACCGAGTCACCGAGATAAAGAGCTACCGAGATAGAGGGCTACCGAGATAGGATGTAGGATGCTCTTTTAGCATTCGTACTAGTTCTAAGTGCAATTATAAATAAGGTTCTTCATGCCATTACGCCAAAAAGGTTTCTCATAGTTTATACATTTCTCACTTATTAGTATAACTCCCTACAACATTTTCCCTATATTGGAAATAGTCCTCACATTCGCAAACCGCTTTACTACATTACAAACATCAATTCGAACAATAAACATGCGCTTTTTATCTTATATTTCGATTACACTCTTATGTCTTACCAACGCAATTCCCGCGCTAATTCTACCGTCGGATGCGGCACTTACTTCTGAACTTTACGGAAGAGGATCAAGTCCCGGCAAGCTACAAAATTCGCAACCTGAAATTATTCCACCTGAGGATAAAATTATTCTACCTAGGGATAAGATTATTGCTGAGATTGTGATCGCAACGGCAAAATCTCTTCAATTCGATTTGAGACGTAAAGACAAGAGCGAGTTGAAAAAATATCTTCGGGGAATCGTTACATGGTACAAAATCGAGGACCAAATGCTTATATCAGCTCTGATTTATCTAGAGAAAATTGGCACTAATCACCCTAAAGCGAAAGGGAACATTGATGCAATTAAGAAAGTTTCACTTACGGGGATTATACTGTCTTATAAGATGCGCGAGGATAAAATAATATTCGATTCAAAATGGGCTGAAAAAACTGGATTCTCACAAGATCAACTTTGGACGTTTCAAAAAGAGGCACTACTGTATTTAGATCACAGACTTGAAATTCCTTTAGAGGTCTACGATAAGAAGGCCAAAAAATATGGTTTGGAGTTATCGGACAATAGTCAAGGGCCTATCAAGCGGAAAAAACAGAAGAAAGTTGGAGGAAATGAAAAAAGAAGATAGAAGAAATGTTGTAATATAAAGAAAAGATAGTAATATGTAGCTTACTATCCATGAGCCCTTCTTTTGGTTTAAGTATTCTTCCATAATAATCAGTCTCAAAAAAGATAATGCATTAATCTTTAGATACTGTATGTTTACGCATAAGCCTTGCCCTAGAACCTTATTTACAGGACCAAACCCTCCTAGTTTACCACAAGCTCTTCTATCACTATGCCACTCTCATATTCTCTCTTACGGTCCAACCCAACTGCAGTACACGTCCCAACATACAACCAGTTTTTCGAATGTATATCCTTTCTCAACACAACCAGGCTGGCACACCCATTGACTCTAAAGACTGAATCTCCTTCACTGAGGCCAACACTGCCTTTTCCAACATGTCCCATTGCAGTACGAAACAACTTCTTGTCAAATAGTGGCCCAAGAGTCAACTCGACTCTTCCAGGGTCCCATCTTCCTCTTCCATCGTGGAGATCTATCCTCCGGGAAATTGGGCGTCCTTTGGAAAATAGATACTTACCAACTATTTCCAGATTCCCGGGTATACCTTCTATAGCGAACCAATGGTCATCGAGGAGTTTGAGGTGCTCAACCACATCCTCGACTGTGTTGTTGGTCCATGCTTTTGGTGGTAGAATCAGAAGGATAAAACCCTCCAAAAGCTGCCATGGCGTTAAAACGGAAGAGTTTCTGTGCTGTATATCGTCTCCAACGAAAAGCGCCGAGAGCACTCGAATAGGATGCGAAGAATTAGGCCCCGAGGAAGAGGAATGTTCTGTGATGTTGACATTTCGGACAAAATCCACACAAAATTGGAAGAACTCCTCATCTCCTACCTCCATTTGTTTCTCGACGCGAGTGATGGTTGTGACTATGTTGCCTGTTAAAACGAGCTGTGACGAGCTGGCCATTTGGTGTTCCGAAAATCTAGACTCTTGCACTTCTCCGTCTGCTCTGAACCTCAAAGCTTCAGTTTCTCGGTTTGCAATTCCATGCCAGTCAGGAACCCAACTCGGAAGCCTGAATTCATTCTCGTCCCGATATCCCACCCCAGAATACCTTAAAACATCCAGGATACCGTATTGGTCCATACGTCTTATCGCCACTTCTATGTAGAGGTCCCTGACTGACACATCATAATCAGATACAAGTCCAGATTCGGCAAATCCGGGAACAGCGTATATTTTATCCCGAGGATCACTTGCTTTGTGAGAAATCGTATTGAGAAAGTACCTGGCATGAAGTTTCTTAGGGTCTCCCAAGGTCCCATAACCACTCATGATGTCAAGGATGTTTCTTGCGAGGCGGCCTTCTCGTGCTATTGATTCCCAGACCACAGGGTCGAAGAAATTGGGACGGGGTACACCTCCAGACCAGATTTTCGACATCAAAGTCAAGACTCTTTCCATCGTCAAATGATCGATGGATCTTGATCCGACCACATATTTAACCATTTTTGCGTAAAACAGTTCTTGTATTATCCATATTCGAGACCAATAATCACGTTTCATTAGTGCTATTATAGCATTCCAGGATTTAATCTTCGTACCGGAGCCAAGGTCCTCCTTCCAGAGTTCAGGGTATTCTTGAAACCAGTCAATATCATATAAATAGCCAGTCTTTGATTGAGTTGACGCGGAGATTATCTCCATTGCCTCGAGTCCCTCTAGCGTTCCAGCTTCCATCGTTCCTAGCCAAGATGAGACGAACATAGCGTTGGAATAGATTCGCTGCATCAGCTGGACTTGATTGCTCTTCTCTTTGTTGTCTCTTTGATTGATACAGAGGGCATCGATCCAAAACAGCAAATGCGGCGCTAAGCTGCCGTATCCAAAATCCTCTATAGATATGTGTTTCAAGGCGTACCAAAGGTTCTCCGTGACAGGATAATCTCTTCCAGCGAAAATGATGTCCCGAGTGACGTTCTGGTCTCCCCATGTGTACGAGAGAGCAATGTAAAGTGGATGATCATCTAATGAAACGGATTTCATCTTACAAATGGTCTTGCCATCGACACTTGGAGCGATCTTGAGAAGTCGAATCTCAGAGCGACTTGAATTTAGGGGTTGATAAATGGGTAGCAATTGCGCTCTGGAATGAGATATTGCTGTCGTACCTAATGTCTCCCTATCTCGCCTGCGACATAAGTGTTTGAAGAGACCTGACATGATCGCATGGAACAAACAACTTTATGGAGCGTTGTTTCGATTTGAGTGTCGTGCAGCTTTCTCAGAAGATATCTCGGACGTTGGGATTTCGAATTAAAGGTGTGGTTGCTTTAGCGATCCAATCGTAAACAAGTGACCTTCGACAGTTGTGCGGGATTTGCTGTTCTGTCGCGATACAACCTTGTGATGCACTATATGTTGGACTCTGAATTTTGGGGTCCAAGAATCCAAGATGAGATTGTGTATCTGTGAATGGTGACCAAAGTATAGCTAGAACCTAAGATTTAGGTTAGAATTTCTATAGGTTTCTTTTTCTAATATCTTTTTTGCATTTCGAGTAGTGTTGTCTTATTCTCTGGCGTTAAGAAGGAGTCGAACTCATATTCGCTGGTTCCCTCAAAATCCGTGGACAACTCCTGGTTTTGCGATTCTGCGTATGGCTGTATCCCAAACCACCATAAAGCCAGCACCTCGACGCGGGATTTGCACAATCTAGTAGCAGATTTTCCTGGAATCTGACCTCGATGACATTCTGGCACGAGCTGTAGCACTTGAATCTTACCAACTGACCAGACACCCTCAACTTCCCCATCTGACACAGTTGTTTCGTGATAAAGCAGTCGGGGCTGATCAACCTCTGGAACTCGAGTTTTGAACTTAGCTATACTTGTCAATTGTTGATCTACTATTTCCATGCATTTGACAGTATCACGAACTCGATCGACATAAGAGATGTAATCCGGGAAGGCCAGATATCCACTATAGGAATCGAATCCAACTCTTTCGAGAGGTTCTTTTTGAATTCCGAGATGTTGCTCCTAAATCGGACTGTGCGCTCCGTCTCCCAAGTCTTTCCATCTCGTAAAGAATATTGCTAGTCCATGTTCCTCAAACCACTTGAAGTCGATCCGATACTCTGTGCGGCAATGTTGGCATCTTCTTCTCCCAGAAACTATGTCAAAATATTTTTTCCGGAACTGCTCGTGGGGGCAAATCTTTACCCACGGTGGGTTGTGCTTGAACAATGTAGTGGTGGAGTACTTGCTGGAAATATAAACGTTTTGCTGACGATAGATTAATCTTCTATCTTTTATGCGACAGTTTTCTCTAAATAACTCCAAGAAGTCAGTATTCTGCTTTCCATGTGTCTTCCCACTGGACATAATATCTAGCAATCTTCTTCACTCAGGTTGCTGATGATACCTTTTGATGGCCATATTAAAGATCGTTGTGCCAAATAGTCTGCTGACAACTCGTGAACTACTAGGTTGATCTTCAAGCAGGCACAAAGAAGTAGAATTCCAGCGGCCTAGATAATCTACAATGCACGACTCAAAGAATTTGTAGCTATATCTTTGTGCGTTCTGTATATCATGAAGCCTAACGCAGACCGAGCAGACTACTTGGCATGGCAAGTCAACGGCAAGAAGTTTTAGGAATTCGATCGTCTTCTCTCTCGAAGCACTCAATTCAGCAAGATGCAGAGTACCGAGAGTGTGCTGCAGGTGCTTGCAGGAAATACACAGGGCGAGGATGGACTCAAGAGAAAGATAGTCGAAACCCTTTTGCAGAAGTTCCATTGGAAATCTACTGAGGTATGATGTTTCCCATGTGACTGAGGACTGGAGCTCCTCGGAAGGAGGTTGTGTGTATATCTTTTCATCGTGTTGCTCTTGACTTGGAGTGTTTTTTGTTTGAAGTGTCTGCACTCGTGTCTCATTTCCTTCTTTTGGTTTCAATTGCGGTTGTTTCTCGCCTGAGATATTGCACTGAACCTCCTTAATTTTCGATTCTCGAGATCGCTTGAGCAGTTTTCCGAGCCTTTTTATTGTGAATGATAGTCTGACCAGACGAGAGTGTAATTTGAGAGTATGTTTAAAGTTTAATGTCGATAGATAATGATGAAATATTTGAGGGTGACAAAGTGTAAGAGGCCAGAGAGGCAAGTAGCAAGATGCTTATAACGATGAGGCTACCGGTCGGGTTTATGGCTAGTGGTTTAAAGGTTAATCGGCTGGTGACGTATAAATTTCCACGAGTTCCGAAGCGAGTCACTTTGATGTGATGCTCGATACTCCAAACCCCAGAACAGCTCATACTTAGCTATCTTTGACGGAATCATTTAGTGGAAGCGATCTTTAAGTTGTAGCTTTGTCATTTCTAATTAGTTAGTAGGTATAAACAACAGCCCAGATCAAGAGCATTTTAACTCCCCTTACCTATGATCTTTTCAAGAGATACATCATTTGCTCAGGAGCCCCGGTGTACAATTATATTTTTGGTTTAAAGAGGCAAGAGCGTTGTGCCCTCCCTATTAGATAGCAAAACTTGGGTGTGTCCCCTCAGTCTTGTCTTTCAACAACTGCTGGTGCAAAATCAAAAAGGTGCCTGGTGGTCTGTGCTTTTGTTCTGTTATACACGTGACTTTACTCGTTCTCGTTCATCTGCAAATATGTCTCAGCGCTCTCAGGCTAGCAATGAGACTACTAGGCCCATCAACAGGCTCCTCCCAATCAGTATTGACTGGGTTCTGTGAGCTTGCAAAACAGTGGCCTCTGCGCGAACCCCTCCCTCACACTCTCCCAGGCTCGATTCGAGTCCCCTGGGCAGTGACTCCAATAGTATGGCAGTATCGTAATATACGGTAGTATATGGGCTATTCTCCTTGGCGATAAATACTATACTGGCTTACTTGCACTACGTAGTATAAAAAATGTTTTAGATAGTAATTTTTAAACCCTCTCCGATTGCGGAACCTGTCATAATTTGTTGAATATAGTGTAGTATTGCCCCAAAATGCCTAAGACTGAGCCAATCAGGCGCAACAGCGCCCGATCAACCAAACAGGTTCATTGGTGTAATGGTTAGCACGTCGGATTCTGATTCCGGAGATATTGGTTCGATTCCTATATGAACCTCTACTTTAAGTGGAGGTTCGTGAGTCCCTCATTTGATTGAGCTCTCATGTGCATTTTTTTACCATTTTATTTCATGGTCCCGTTGGTAGGCACAGTAGGATTTACCTTAGCTGCAGTGGCGTCGCTCAGTAGGCTCTCGCGCGGCTGAGGAGAACGGCCTTCAATTAGCCCACAGACATTGAAAAGCAGATACGAGCAGTAGGCGCAGCCATGACTCTTTGCTGAAACCTTGACTCACTGTTGTGGCTGTGGAGTATACATATCGAGTGCTTGTACTCGCAGCTTAATAAACCCTATTCTATGCTACGAATGTAGATCAGTGTTTTACCAGTTGCTACATCAATTTCACAGCAGAAGTGTAGCCTTAGGTATATTTGGCCACTAGCACAACTCAATGATAACTCGAAATTCGCAATCATGAGGGCATCTTATATCCCAATTCCAGCTCACCATAACAACAGGAACTATCGCGACGACATAGCCTGGAGGCATCGAAGGGCTATCAAGGTTTATCCCACATCAGATCCACAGGACATTGCCAGGTGCTATGAAACCATATCCCGCGGCATATATACCCACAACCTTAAACTTGCAAAGATGAATCCGTATAAATACGAGCGAAGACAATACTATATGTATGGAAATCTTACCTATTTTCCCTCTGCCAAAGACCCAGCGCCTATATGTCCCGAGAAGTATGTTCCTGCGGGTGTTTCCTACTGTGTAGTACTTCCTGACTAGGGCTAGGATCGAGCGTCAACTTGTCGGCAGACGTGTGCCAAAAAGGCAAATGAGAGGAGGACCGGCGGCTAGGAGGAAGAAGAATATGTGTACGGCGATCAAGAGGGGACGAGCTTGTGATTTGGGCGGTCCGAAATCGAAAAAGGTTGTGAGTAACCAGCAAAGTGACGATAGAAGCAAGGCTGGGAAACACCAAATATCCTGCCAGAATCGTTTTGTCGAAAATTGCGCCTCGTGGTCGGGTACATGTCAGCGTTGGATCGAGGAGGATGATTTCGAGGATGATGATTTCGAAAAGGGATCGAGAAAGAGGATCGAGAAAGAAAGCGTTGAAGACTCAGATTGGATTGACGTCGACAACAATTATGTACTCAACATTGAAGTAGAGTCTGATGAAGTGGAGGACTACATATGGTTATAGTTCAATTGACGTTGATACCCCTTACTCTCTGATTGTTGATGTACAAAGAGCATTGAGTAATTGGTGCGCATAAAAACAGGAGCTTCCACATAGGATTGTGCCCCACTAGGGTGCCCTGATGAAAGGTCACGTCACGTGTCATGTCCCCTTTCCAAAACCTGGTGTTTGCTAGGTACTTTCGAATTCTTAAAGTGGCATTTGATGTGGATTTATCAGAACGAGCGTATGTAGAATTGTGAAGGCTTTCCCCTGTGGATATCGGCGCAGCCAACAACGTTGACTGACGCTTAGCATGTCGAACACTTTGTGCCGCTTCCTTAAAATCTGCTAACCCCTGGAGGCAATTTCCAAAGTTGGAGGCTTCACGGAATAATAATCGTATCATAATGAGCCAGGGGTAGGAGATGAGATCTTGAAAATGTTGAGAATAATGAAGTGTCTTAGTAGATGTTCATTACCCCTCAACGGTGAGAGAATTCAAACGGAATTTCGCTTCTCTTTGATGCACTCGTATATCGCAATAGCCTCTGCAAATTTGAGGAAGGGAAAAGGATATACATACGTACTTAGAGGATAACATGTTTGAATCTACCTTTTTTCTCCTTAAAATACCATTTGGGAGTACTCGCTAGATATAGACTTAGTGGCGTCCTGCAGCTCATTTCCTCACGCCACTTGACACAGTTGGTCTGCCACGATGTGAGGCTGTGCTTAATAAGATCAATTCTTTTTCACGACCGTCCTCACGGCCGTCATGCCAATTGTTCATTTGGTTATGGTTAAATCACACTCGGTTTCCACCACACCGTCTAACACAGTTCTGCTGCCTGTACGATAAGAGGGTGCATTGAGTGCGATATTTACTGGGGATTACAATGCCCCCAGCCACCCCGATTCAGCGCGATCTTGGCTCACCGATTGATTGAGGTCAAAGGGAATATCTAGAACGCTAGCACCGTCACATAACACACTTGAGCACTGAGTTGTTTTGGTTTTTTAATGGTCAGGCGACCTTGAAGGGCGTTGAAGAGGCGTCTTATCGCGATAACCGTAACCTGAATAAGGCCTTTAAGTTAACTCTACAAGCTAAGCTAGCGCAAATTAGCTGGCGGTCGACTGTTCTCTCAATATCGTAAATAGCCTCTTCGTCCAGCTTCGAGGCCACAGGACTCTCATCCGATCATGGAACTGTCCGGAGGTCAAGATCATGATGAGCTTGGCAGAATCGCACCCAAGCATCTCAAAAACTCGGGCACATTCAGCCTAGGAGAAATTCGAAGAAAACCGCTTTCGCCGCCCCATTCAAGCTCACTATTTTCGGGAAGGACAAGCCAAGAAAGCTCTTCAAGTTATCCAAATTTCCAACGCGCAGATTCATTCAACTACCAAAGCAGTCGCTATGATGAATTGCAGCAATCTGCGGGCAACGACTCCTTCGCTAAACATCACCATGGAGGATCTTTTGTATCTGCAACCTCAATCAAGTCCGTAGCATCCGTCAATACCCAAAATTCAGAAGCTAGGCTCCTTGGAATCTCTCCGAACGTCGACCTGAGTCGGTTCCCCTCGCCTTCATACGAGCCATCCCTGAGAACCGCCCGCTCGCGATGGGACTGGTTCGACCCTATGTGGTCAATCTATATATTCTTCTTTCTTGGTGTCGTCGCGGCTATATCACATCATTCATTCTATATGTCCTTAGATGGAACCGAAGCTAAGCAACAGCTTTTGATGCTTCGGTATGGCGGCGTCCTTTCTTATGTGTCAAAGGCCTCCTTCATGGCTTCTATCGTTTTGTCCTTTCGTCAGCAAATTTGGGCGACTTTTAGAAGGAAGCTCTTGTCAATAGATGCTATAGATAGCTTGTTTGCCGTGATGGAGGACCCAACCGCAATGCTCAACCTTGAGGTGTTTAAAGATGCCAAAGTTGCTATGTTTTTAGCAATAGCAGTCTGGTAAGTCCAACCACAATTTTCGGTTACGTCGCCCGACCTTACAGCCTGCCGAATTAATCATCACGGTCAGTTGCGACATGAAGAAATGTCTCCAAAAAACTAC
This sequence comes from Hymenoscyphus repandus, assembly GCA_001414415.1. Classification (NCBI taxonomy): domain Eukaryota; kingdom Fungi; phylum Ascomycota; class Leotiomycetes; order Helotiales; family Helotiaceae; genus Hymenoscyphus; species Hymenoscyphus repandus. Next base: position 22,583 of record LLCE01000161.1, on the reverse strand, counting down.
CTATTGTAGAAACAATTTTCTGTCCTCAATATCTGTTTTAAACATAACATCATTATCTGAACTAAATTTCATAAGTATTTGCTTGCTAATGTTTACAATAGGCTGTCGCCATTGTTGGTAATATTGACACCTGGAACCCTAACAGTAGAGCCAAGAACTTTGGTCAACATCACCTCCTGTCCATCCATCACTACGCTGAACTTCACTCCAGAAGCCACTTGGGAGTGGCGTAAACCACCACGAAATCACAATGCTATGTTTATATCTATTGCCTGGTACAACACCACAAGCAAGAATCTAAAGGATCCTAATTTCTTTGACTATTTCTCGGCAGCAAGCCAGCAAGTTGAATTGTCGAGCAGAATAAGTGCTTACTTACAAAAGCCCGTTCCGAGAAGAAACGTAGCTCTTGACGTTTGTGGCTCTGGCTGGAATTGCAGTTATGCAATTGCCTTCAAAGGGCCAGGCTACAAATGTTCCGACCAGAACACGGTTGGTGAGTAGTCTCTATTTTTTTCCCACAAAAGCCAGGGGACATCTCTTTTTGTACACCTATGGTTGGGAGTTTGGTCTTGGTGTCTCAACCGCGAGTTCCGAAGTTATAAACCATGCATCCTACTTATGTTTATTCTCCTCATCTATCATTAGAATTGACGACTATATATGACATTCTAACTCTTAACAGGTTCACCATTTAGCACTAGCTTATTACTACCAGAAGGCAACGCCTCGTATATTGCTCACGCAACTGTAGGCGATTATGCCAAGCCCCAAATTGACTGCGGTGAAAGTGGTATACCTCTGCAGGCGCCCCCTTACCCAGAGCGTCTAGGTGTCTTTAGAACCGACCCCGTCGTATGGATCGGCTATTCGAGTCTCAAGGAAGGCAAAACGAAGCCAGCGAACTTGTCAGAAGTAAACAAAGCCGACATTTTCCAGTCTAAGATTTTCAGCTGCCAGCATTACGAGACGAATTATGAGGTTTCTTTCAATTATAGCTCCCAAGCACAAAATGCAACTGTCACGAAGCGCGAGTTTTTGAAGCCTATAATAGATACAAAATTTGTTCCAGGTCAAAATGCGAATGATGGCACAAGAGACAATACGACTGCAACCCCTGACGCCAATTATATATACCCAAGAAATTTGGAGAAATACAAACTCACAGCCGCATACTACTCTCTTGGTGCGCAATTACGAAATCATATCAACGGCACCATGCAATTCGACGACGAGACAGGAACAATCACGAAAACGGAGGCGACGAACACGAAACTCTTCAACCTAGAGACTTATTTACCAGTCGAAAATCTGATGAGCCAGCTCCAGTCTTTCTATGAAGATATAATACTTTCTCTTCTATCGAACCCGCACTTTCTTGTGGTGGCATGGGCTGGAAATCCCGCAAACCTCAGTGGTGAGCCCATAGGTGGACCAATGTACGAATGCACCAAAACTCGCGAACGAAACGTCTTTACTTACCGCGCAAGAGATTTGTGGCTAGTATATGGTACATTCATACTTATCTCCTTTATAAGTGTTATACTAGGCAGGATGGCTAGGTCGCAAAATTCAGGGACTTTTAGAAACGATAGATTTTCTAGTATAGTGGGGGCTACCAGAGGACCACATTTGGATCATCTGGACTGGAGAGCCGATTCGAAGGGAGATATGTTGCCGGAGGTTGGAAAAACGAAAATTGGATATGGTCTAGTCATATCCAACACAGGAGTCGACCATAACTTAGGAGAGATATTTTTCAAGTCTGATTGAAATGACTTTCGAAAAACAATGTTCATTCGAGAGAAATGAAGGTTCGGGGGTTCCTGTGAGTAGGTTCAAGCCTGAGACAAGTTGACTGACTGAAATTTGCTTCCACAGCATTCCAGGTTACAAAACAGATACAATAAGGAACCCTCCATACTGCAGTCATCTTTCGGACCGTAGCACTAAGCTCAATTGAAAGTAAGCACCACGATGCTAGCTAGCCACGGGGAAAGCCGTTCCAAATGCGGATACATTCAGAGAATCACAGGCTTCTATGCCCGCAGCCAATAAAACTTGCTTTGGGGGCCAGGCCACCCTGATTGCAAAGCTGTGCCATAGTAAAGTATACAAAACAATATATTAAAGGAATATAATTCTGCCACTGACCCTCACAACGTGGGGTGTCCTCGGTAGGCCCACGTTCAATTCCAGACCAACCTAAGCACATCTATCTTGTTATCTAAAGCTCATGGTAGAGAAAGAATGAAAATTACTAGCAGCCTTACGTCAAACGTGAGATGGTGTACTCGTACCTGCAGAATTCTTTTGTCAAACCTTCCCTTCAGCTAAGCGAAAAGGAAAACCAAAACTTTTTGAGCCTGACCGCCCAACGAATACACTGCCACATGCATACCTATCTACCGCACTAATAATTAATTAAAGTCGACTAGAACACTATCAATATCTTTCATGGCGTGTCTGCAGCCATTTTATCTCATCCGAATATACTGTGTTTGTTTTCACCCATTCCATGAACGAGATCAATCATTCTCGACATATTATCTACAACTAACGGTCATTTTTGAATAAGGTGAGGGGAACTGCTTCTAGATTTACTTCCCTATGGCTCTCCCGGTGCCTAAAATTGCATTCAGTGGGCTCAAAGATTACGTTCACAAGGGGTTTGGAAGAAGTATCATCAACCAACATTCTGGACATGGATATGGACACTGAGCAACTCGAAGGCGCTCATCGCGCTTGCCTGTCTGTCTCTGATTTTATTTACACAAACTCGTGGGTGGGTTATTCTCCGGCATATAGTTTACATTCGAAAGAAGCCAGTAAGACTGGCTGCGAATTCTGGTTTAGACCTTAAAGTAAATCTATCGCAACCAAAGTCTATTAGAGATATCTTACCTTTGTTCATACATCACCTCTCACGGTCCTGGAATATCTTTCGTCATCCAACACACCTCTCGCAAGAAACCCAACATACATAAGAAGACTTTCTATCATTTTGCCACCATTTGACATAGTGGCTATCATCAAATCGATGATAAATGATAGATGACTTGACGGCAATAACGCATACCCCTACTGGTATACAGACTGGAACGACCACTGGCTTCTATTACCATAGTGCGCCAAGACTGAGTCTATCTTTGAACTTTGCTCGGGCAAAATTGAAAACTGTAGCGCGCACCACTACCCCAAATCAGGAAGAGACGTTTGGAGTCCGGTGTATTCCCGATAAAGTGTGTCAGTCTGGGACGAAAGCTCTCAAAACCACACATTCGGTTATCACAGCATATAAGATCGGCATACATTTAAAGTCGAGAATCACGGTGAACCATAAGCTTACATGTGTACCTGTGAAGCTCGACTCTTTTCTACAACCCAATCTATTAAGTCAGAAGTCTACTATATTGGTCAGTAGCGGCAAATTTAAGAAGCCGTCCGTTCTTTAACCTTCGCCTGAATACCCTCGATAGACCAAATCAGTTCTCAAACGAGTCCGAGAATTTCACGTTCGATACACCCTTGCCGCAGAGCTGAACCATACTCCCATCCATCTCTCCGTATTCTTCGGACATGTTGAACTACCAGATCTCCTCATATGCTATTCACACTGATTTAAAAAGGGACAGTTGGGACATATTCTTGGTCATATACCGAGCTGGCAATACCGTAGAATATCAGCAATTAGACGATCCATTGTTTGCCTACCACAATGTATGTTACATAACACTCACAGGCTGTTACTGTCCTGATTTTGAGGCAACGGCAGTAGGCTGTTTGGGACAATACTACTTTTATGTCTCGGGGTCAGATTGTTGCACGACTTAGACGAGCCATTGCGCGTCGTTCAGGGAAATATGAGAACGTCTTCAGGATAAACACGATATCCCTTCGATGGCTGAAATTAAATCATCCGACATGGATCGCTACGCAATCTGTTTCTTACCAGTTTCAGGAGCAATTTCGAGGGTTCAAGTACGCTAACAAAAAGGTTGGAGTCCCTCGGATCCGGATGGGGGACATTTGGGTGCTCCTAACCAACCACGTGGGAGAGATGGATGAACCAAGTCGAAGCGTGGTTTTTGAAAAGAAAAGAAAATACTAAGCGCAGTATTTCGAATACAAAATGCAATTTTGCACCTTGCTAATGCATTGCACAATCCAGTCCGCAACCCATTCTACATCAGTAACAATACTTTCTATCTTAATATCAATACGGGGATTTGAAAGGAATTTTCGCGTCTCGTACTTACTATGTCATGGATACCATTTTTATGACATGGGCCACACTTACATTAACTGGATAGGATTCTGGAGAACAAACACAACTCTTTGCACAATATGCCTTCTATCCTATGATATCGAATTGGTTGATAACAAAACGAGGAAGACCATACAGAGGTTTCAGCGCCTAATAAAAGTCACGACAGAGTAATTGTTGATTGAAAAATGAACTTTACACTGGCTCTGAGAAAATGGATAAGACAAGTAAATAACTTCAAAAATAGGTGGAACCTGTGAGCATGGCTTATAAATCAATAGCATATTTACCTCGTAGGAAGACGTTCTCGGGAAATAGGTTCTAGATTAGACATTTGTGAGTCTAATATCTATGACATAGTTCCTTTCAATATGACTGTATCTCTTCGGACTCCAGAAGTGCTGTGTTCTAGAGGTCAAGTTGACGTTTGAGGACGCGAGTGGTAGCGGCCCCGTCCGTGCAAACCTTATTATGTTGCAAGTGTCAAGGGTATCACTTGAAGATAGGCTTGGAAGGAAGTTTTCGGAAATTTCTTTCGAAATTACAGGCTTAAGCAGTTTCTGGGAATCGAAGAATGAGCAGAATTGTCATTGTGTGTGATGGAATTAAATCCAATGCTTGAGAGAAACCAGGTACATCGTTGTTTGTTCAGTCCCCTATCGTGGAACATGTTCTAAACTGCACAATAGAGATGGATGTTCATGCTAGGCAGCGTTCTTCACACAATTCAACTGACAGATATCACCACGAGAAAAATTCCATTATATCACATGAACTTCGTATGCTTGTCATTTCTACCATCACTACGGGAAGCGGACCAGAGCCTGATCAAATTATTTGATTTGATATGGAAATTTATCTAACAAATCTCGAGTAGTTCTGAACTGTGCTTGCTGAGAGATAGCACCCAAATAAGAGACATTTTCAACAATTATCTTGCCATACCCGTCAGACTACTAATCATATCATCTAAACCTACCAGTTTTCGGAAGCATATCGTCAAGCTTGATCTAAACATCCTGTGTCCAATACTTGGCTACAATTAAGCTTATGCACGCCAACCCCAAATTGAACGAGCCGAGCCGTGCCGTAAACGGCCACCAGCCCTCTTTCGTCGTTACGACGGTCAGAACCCACCTCAATAGCAGGACACCAAAAGCGAATCAGAAAATCAAATAGCGGTGGTACTATGGAACGAGCTTGAAAAGACGGGATATGTTGAGATAGAGCACACCCCACGAGAATCCCACGTGAGGAAGTCGAAACTTTCCAGGGGTCTATGAGTGTTGGTTTCGGAGACAGCACGTTTTTGTATTCCATCGTTACTTTCATGCAATCTCACCGTTGAAACCTGCAGCTGGCGTAAATTTTTGTGGTCCCCGAATGTCAATGATATTGCTCAATGTTTGGTAGCGAAGATTATCTCGGCTGAGCTGGGCAACCGGATCCGCCTGTATCCTATGGAGAAAGACCTTGAAAGCCACGGTACAACGCTACGCTTTCTCGGTGTCATACTCGTCATTGAGAACCTTCAATTCCCGTCTCTAGAAATACAGGGACTCTATTTTCTTGGATATCGCTCTTCTAAGTGGTCACAAGACCCTTGAAACTCATCTCGTCTAACAGCTTTTGGATTTTTAGCTTATCAAAAATAGTGCTCTTAGATTGCCTTCCAAGTTATGACAGTCAAATTACTGCAAGGAGAAAGCTATAAAACGAGTTCGAGTTTCTAAATCTCCTCTGCAATCCTTCCATCTTGCTACAGACTACAAAATGGTTGCCATTAAGAACCTCTTGTTGTCACTCTCAACATTCTCCTCTTTACTTGGGACATCTCTTGCAGCACCGGCGGCTGAGACTCGGGCAACTTGCACAAACCCAGTTCTAAGAAAAGAATGGAGTGCTGCCACAGCAGGGGAGAGGTCTTCCTACCTTAAGGCAGTGTTATGTCTTGCCAAAAAGCCATCCCGAATTGGTCTGACAACGACATTATATGATGATTTTGCATACGTACATAATCAATTGAATCTTCATAGTAAGTCTTTCAAGTTGGTATGTGGAAATGATGGATCAGGATTCGCTAATTAGACTATTCATAGTTCACGGTGTTGCTCAATTTTTGCCATGGCATCGATATTTCATACACGTTTATGAGGCAGCCCTCAAGGATTGTGGATATACAGGCGTGGCAATGTAAGTCTTTTCGAATCCCGCTCTTAGTTCTATACTAACTAAAATAGGTATTGGGACTGGGCAAAAGCAAGCGCAGCTCCAGCGTCAGATCCAGTATGGTCTCTCACCACTGGCTTCGGCGGCAACGGCAATACAAGCACACCCGATGTCCCAATGAGCCGCTGCATTAACGGCCCTCTCAAAACGCTTCGGCCAGCATACTACGGTGACACCTTACAGCCTCATTGCGTCCTCCGCGATTTCGTTGCCGCTATTCCCCAAGCCGATCCACCACTTCAAGAAATGATCGGCTGGCAATACTCCCAAGAAGTCATCAACGGTATCCTCACATCTAACCCCACATTCTTCACCTTCCACAGCGCGCTCGAAGGCGGACCGCACGGCGTCGTCCACGCAGGTATCGCAGGCTGGTCGAACGGCGATATGGGACCATTGACTTCGCCTAATGATCCCATTTTCTTCTTGCATCATACGATGGTTGATCGGGTGTGGTGGCAGTGGCAGCAGGTTGATCCAGCGACGAGAACGAATGACTTCAGTGGGAATGAGTTTGGGGACGTGCCGGGAACTTTGGATACAGTTATGTTGATGAATGGTTTAGCGCAGGATAGAAAGGTGAGGGATTTTATGAGTACGAAGACAGGGAATTTGTGTTATAAGTACTAGCATAAACTGTACGAAAAAGTGCAATGTATAATGATAGTGAGGCTATCAGCAAGAAAATTCGCGCGTTGTTCTATCAACCTAACTCAAGCTATATAATCCATGAGAATTTCGCTTGACGCGTAAGTTCTACATATACGCTAATGTCGAGTTTGTTGATTTAATGAATGTTTTATGGGCAATTAAGAGAATCCTGAGTTTTGAGTGCAGAGAATCAAGCCTAACGTTCTCGAACAGATAAGGAAAATCGACATAATTCTCCTTTTCCGAGGATAGATATTGAAGCTCATTGTCCTAGAGTTTTAGGACATTGTACGTAGATATCATGCCTGTGATCATACATCTACGGAAGTAGCGCTGAGGGAGGTATTTGCTGTTGAGCGAGGATGCCGCACGATGATCAATTAGGTTTGTACACAGACCTACGAATGAGCAGCAAGACTTGAATTTTTAATGTTTTTCTTTTTCCTATGATATTATCTATTTACACCAAAAAAGCGATATAAGTGCTAGACGCCAATAAAAACCTTGCCGGCTAAAACAGTAAGACAAAAATAAGTAAAGCTCACCCCGTACCTCTGCCTTTCTTACTCCCTTTCCTCGCACTATCAGCCTTCAAATGTACATTCTTATAATGCCGATCCAAGTGATCCTTTCTCTTGAACCCCTTTCGTGAAAACTTACAATCACGAACTAGACATGTATGCACCCCTTCACTTAACAAAGAGGCAGCTTCGGCACTCTCTGGGTGGTTGGTGACGATATGGCGGTTCATGTCTCGGTTCTTAGCTGTGGCATGGAGACAGAGGGATATTGGACACGATATTGGTTTGATGTGTTGCGCGATGTGTCGACTAGGGATGATGTTAATATGAGAATCGATAGGTAATAGCGGGAGGCCAAAATTCTATTTGCATCTAAAACTCATTTTCAATGTTCAATAAGAGAGAAGAGAATGACTCCTATTCTCTAGTCGATTATAGAACATTTGACTCAAATGTCCTAGATCTTCAAAGGACAACGATGTAGATTGTGCTTAAAGACCTAGCACAATAAAGGATTTGGATACTTGGATACTTGGTAGTGTACTATGAGTACCTCCTTAGATTCGCACAAAATAGGGTAACTTACTTGAGGAGATGGTTCTTCGGAAACTCTTTCTGGCAGAATGAGCAGGTATAAGTGGTTTCATTTTGTGAAGGAGAGGACGCCGAAGATGTTGGAGTTGTTTGATCGGTTATGGCGTGCGGAGAAGTGAATATATTTGAACTTGGTGAGTCCGAGGCCGCATAAGTTGAAGGGCTTAGCGAGTAGTCCATGAAAGCATCCCGTGAGTACATTTCGGAAAATTCCTGGTAATTTTGTGCTCCTTGAGAGATGCTGTCAGTCTGACTGACTTCCATGTAGGCTTGCCAGAATATCCGCCATTCTGAGGAGCTCTCGTTTTGTAGAAGAGCCGGTATGTTATGGGGGGTTGTTTCTGGCTGAATGACTGCTGGGTGTGTGGTTGGATTCCCATAGTCGCTGGGAATGGGATACATAGTGAAGGCCATTATGGCAGAGGTTGTTGTGACTTCGATTTGGAAATGCGATTCGTAAATGGCCAGGGTAAACTTGGAGTGCTGTGCTGATGATGGGGTTGAAGATGTAAAGAGTTACAGGCCAAGTTTCAGCAGTTTATCGACAATACTGAGGTCATGATGGCTCATTCAGGATCTCTTGGGTTGTCGCTGTAATTACTCACGCACATGTAGTTGGGCCTTGGATCATGGCCAACATCATGATACTCCGCGTGGTAGCTTCCATCGAGAACTTTCCAACCTTGAAATCTCTCCAGTGGCATGCGTTTTCTCATTGAAGGACCAGGCGATCTCCATAGAAACGACACCCTTGAGGGTTGAATCCTAGAATGACATAGGGAACAATGGTCATCTACGTTAGCCTCCAATTCGTTTTCCAGCGGCTCCAATTCCGGTTCGCTTCCGTACAATTCGAATCCTGGCATCAGAAACGTTTCGGTTCTAGTTGAGGTATTTTCGCTTTCGAAATTCCGTCGAAGACATTGAGAGACTTCCGCTATGTCGTGTTCGTATATTTTCAAAGCGGTAGAGACATAATTTTTATATGACAGATGAAGGAGCTGAAGGAGCTGGATGACTTGTTGAGTGTCCCGTGCAGCTCCTTCATGTGCTTCAAAAAGCTTTGTGCTACAAGGAGTACTCTGGAGATAGTTAGCATTTGGTTATTCTTAAAAGTTCCCCAGCTAAGAATTCCACGAACCAGTAAGGATCGAGGACGCTCGAACAAGGGTTCCTCAAATGAAGCAATGATGGGAGACTACAAAAGTTGTTAGTCGTACTTCATAGTACAATTAGTCAGGCTGGCCACTCACACTCAAGTCCCATTGCGAAGGAGGCCCAATTATCGATGAGAGCTGTTCCACACAACTCGAATTGGGATAGAATTCATCTTCCATCTTTGCTACAAGACCTCGCCCAACGAACAAGGGTAAGTTTACTGTAGCCAGCAAGACACTTTCGGTTGCCAGGCGTGTTGAAAGAGGAGAAAGGGAGGAGGATATGTCTAGTATCCAAGGGTCGGTTATGGGGTTCTGAGAGATCAAGTTGCAAATTTAGAGGAAGAAGTATTAAAAAATGATGACAGCTCGAATTTAGGCAGCGCGTGTGTCTGTCTTTAAAGTATGTGCCGTCAAAACGAGGCTCTGCAATTGTCAAAGTGTAACCAATAACTTTGCACCGCCTCTTTCCTTCTCTCACTAAGGCCAACCCGATCTTGTGCAGCAGATCCACCACCAGCCTTCGCTGATTGGTACAATCATTTTGAGGCCCCCCAAGAGGAGACCCCTACCTCTTTACGTACAATGAGTACTGGACAATCCTACATCGAATTCATGGTTCAACTTCCGAGCTACTAAAGCCTTATAACAGTATATGTCTTTCTCAGGGAACACAAGATCAATTCAACTCACTACCAAGAGAAATATTTTTCCTGCACTAGATGATTCATGATCGATTCCTCTCATGTCCTCAGACTTCCATTGTGGTAGACAATAGTTCGATTTAGGAGAAGAGGCCCCTCACCTGCCCCTCGGGTTGCAACCTCACACTTCCCCACTCCTGGAACAGCACAGCCACACCCAGATTCCACTTGATCTCTAATGAGAATGAATTTGGACCTAACATCCCAAGATAAACTATTTGGTAAACTTAAGAGATATAACCTAAATTTCTATGTCATTTCCTGAGATTCTAACTCATCCCTCTACATGAATGAGAAAATCAACTTCATTTTCCAAAAATGCATTAGAGGATAGAGCGTATTCTGTTGACGCGAAAGAAGTCGGCTCAGATCGGCTAGCGCTGCAAGGCTCCAGGAAGCGTGGTGATAAAGATGAAGCTACCCCCTTGTGTCGTAAAAAGAGCGTTTAATTTCCTGGGCTTAATTATTTATTATTAATCGCTCTTGCAGAGTTGGTGCATGATCGCATAACGCATCGTCTGATAAAAAGCCGGGCTTTTGGCTCGGTTAGATCACATGATATAAACCCGCGCCAATGGATACTTCAATGGATTTCTTCTCGGCCTTCTCATCATTTCATCCACTTCCTACAATGGACAATTGTTGCCTCAAAACCGAGTCATCAGTTTGCGAACAAGGACCCGTGGACGCTTGCATCAGGCTTGAGTCCCCGATCCTCAACGTTGAGCATAATTGGCCGGAACATAGCTGCATCAGGGTTGTGATGGCCCCCAAATTTCCATGGATTTTCCTCTCACGCAGCGAGCATCAGTGGCCATTTCCTTCAGTTTGACCCTTTTCGTAGCCTTCGCCGCTTAGTATCAGGCTGCACACTTTTAGGTCTGGCTTTTTCTGTACCTCGACGGCAAGCGTTTCTTGCCTGTACGATGAAGGCAAGTTATTGGATCAGTGCTGGTGATGGATCTTCTCGAAGGCACAGCTGGCTAAGCGCTATCATTTCATTCCCTGCGCACTGCTGTAGCGAAAATGCCTGAGGTGACGGAAATCGTCATATCCGGTGTAGCTTCGCTTTTCTCCTTGAAACATTCTTACTAGCTTAAATCTTGTATACTTCTACATGTTGCGGCATCCCTACTGGCCATGTATTGGCCTCATAAAATTCTTGCCTGCTTTCTCTCTCGCGTGGCACGAGCTGACGGCTGGGATGACTTCACGAGCAATATGGCCACTGACTTAGGGCCACTACTGGCTTTGTTTGGTGATACTGTCACCAGGCAGTATCTTAGCGAAGCAAGGACGTGGCTAGACAGCTTCATCTTCGCTATGGCGTTCCTCGGAATATTGACATCAATTACAGCTGTTATTCGAGTTTTTGGAGGGCCATCACTACGCGCATTCATCGGGAAGGCCTGGAGGGTAGAGGTCGCGCTGAAGTCAAGATATGTTCGTCGACAAGTGCTGATATATGCAAACTTTAGGACCGTGGAGGCATGGTTGGCATTTTTGGGCGACCCCAGATTCTTGAACTGGTGCATCATAAGGACGGCAATTCGTGCCAAGACAACGAGACCCCTTATAACGAGCGATTTTCGGAGTGAAGTGTCTCGCAATTAGCGTTATGCGATGGAAACTTAAAAAATACGCGCTTGATAGTAGAACACTAAGCTAATAGAGCGATTGGTGACTTTGACAAGAGTCTTGACAATTCCAGAAGTCTCCTTGCTGCAATATGCGGCGTGGAAGGGACTACTTTGAATCTTGCATCGTCAAAAGAATTCTTGAATACCTGTGAAATTGCACTCAATAACGGCGCATCGACGGAGATTGGGGCCCATTAAACTGGACTGCTCTATACTATGCGACGATACACAACGAGGTAGATGTTACAAGGTTGTTGGTGGAAGGGGGAGCTCGACTAGATGTTGAGGACATTTGGGGCCAGACAGCATTACAAGTTGCAAAGAATTGGCATTCAGACATCGCTTTATTGATAGAGAGTCCGAGGAAGGGTTCAAATATGACGGTAAATCAGCTAGGATGAGGAATGTGCGTTTTATATTGACCAATACATGATCTACCGGTACTTGGAATTTCTACATCAGCCAGCAGCCTGACACAATGCCTTCCGCAAAGTTACAATTTTGTAGGAAGATGAAGAGGGCGACATCTCCGTCAGAGAGGAAGACTGAAACCCTCTAAAGTCAGACTACAGCATGATCACGGGTGAGAAGGGTTCTGATACCCACTTGAATTCCCAGACATATTGCAACGTCGTAGACACATGTCATCTCGACATCAAAGCCACCTACAGAGGAGGAATATCACGAGGAACGTAAAGAATGAAACACTATGAGATCCTTACACGAGATAACATAAAGGGCTGCTAAGCCGTGGGATTGTGCTGGCAACATGGCATCTTTTCCATCGCTTTCAAGTTCGGAGGTCTCGCTCTTGGTTGCATGGCTATGTGCGCTGTCAAGGACGACAAGTTCTTTTCGTCGAGAAGGAGGGAGCATAGCCCCCCGAAAGCGGTAGCTATAGCAAGGTATGTATGATCTTACGGCACATCATAAGGTATATCACCGATGGCCCAGCAATACGATATTGAGGAGGAGATAACAGTAGCGAAATCCTTCTCGTGCTATTGCACAGTCGCATCCATTAAAGGCACTCAACTGTACAAGCACCTCTTGCTCAATTTTCACCTCGGCTCGAATGACCAATTTTCCTACGCAAGAGGCAAGATAGCGTATCCTTCAATGGTTGTAAGAAATCTCTGAGTTCGTGGGGGTTCCACATGGTAAGTGTAGGATTCCAAGATTTTCTTATTTACGACGGGTCTTTTCAAGTTCCCTGGAGCAAGTTCATTCGAGGAAGTGCGAGACGCTGATCTATATTATTGTTCTTGGCCAGGCAAGTATAGCAAACTATTCTATGCACGCTGCTTTCTGTTAGTTGCCTTTAGCCATCTTGGAGATGTCTTCTTTGCTCCACAATTGGATACAAGCTGGTCGTTAATTTTAGTTTAGCTCTTGCCTTCCGGGCTTGAATACTTGTTAGTGGCGAGATTTGCTTCGTTATGTGGTGTTCATTCCGTTGTTGATTCTCAGGTTTAGTGAGGATCGAGAGGGAGTCCCAAGTATCGAACCTCGTCGCCCGAATATCTAAGATTGCAGTGGAGATATAATACGCTTGCGAGAAACCACTCATCCGAACATAAATCAGTCCATGGTATTCTCTTCTCTATAACACCGTCGTCCGTTTGATTTGTGATCTGAACATCGTTATGTATTTCGCATTATTTACACCATCTACACAGCTCATTTGTCAAACAGTCCCCCATTCATCCAACCAATGCCTAACCGTCGTCCCACACAGCACATCCTCAAAAGGATTCTCCCACTGCCCGTAAGCGGGCCAATCTCTCGTGTTAACAGTCACCGCCCAATCCACGCCATCCCAGCGGGACTCCGCCCACGTATTCGCGCCGTCCGTAGTACCTGAGCGGGACTGCGTGGAGCCGGGGTACTGGAAGGTCGGACGGGGACCTATGTTATATACCGCTAGGCCGGAAATTAGCTTGATGTGTTCAAAGGGAAGGAGAAGGGGGCTTTACCATTTCTAGAGATGAAGCGCACCAAAGTACTCGCAGAGGTCGCGAGAGATACCGTACCAAGCGCGCTCTCCTTCACCATGCCATCACCGCCAAACACTGCAGCGATTCTCTCGTACTGTCCCATCCCCGGCTTGAGTGGGTTGCCACCCACATTCCGACTCTCCTGCACCACATGATCATCCTCATGTTCACTCGCGTACGAACCCCATTTCCTAACGTCGTGATTCCCTGGCTCTAGGATGTTGGCGCGGAGATAATCGTAGTAGCTCATATTGCTCAGCCGCTCAACGAGATACGAGAGCAGTATGTAGTTATAATTCCCATACGCGTACCCCTCTCCCGGCGTATAGTCCAGTGTGGTGTTAGCCATGTAATCCACGATATCCGTCACACTCGCCGGCGTGTTCTTCCCCAGCGCCTGCGAGATCGTGAGCATCATGTACGCCGGGTCACCACTGACACCGCGGTCGTAGCCAGCGGTATGCTGGATGCATTGATCGACCGTGATATCCTGCGCCCGAGCATCCGTCGTGCTTGTATATCCGAGCAGGGGATATACTCTTGAAGACGCGTTGAGCAGGTTGGCGTCATACAGACTCTGGATCGAGGCTGCGAGGAACATCTTGCTGAGACTCGCGAGAAGGAACGTGTCGTTGGTTTGCGTTGTGCGACGGGACTCCTCGTTCCAAGAATACGCTTTCTCGAGGATGATACTGCCGTTCTTGCCTACGCTAAGCTGTGCTTGACGCACGCCGTTTTTCTGCATGAAATCCTTCATGAAGATATCAGCTGCGGCTTCAGCACCGTTGTTGTCTTGGAACCCCGTGCTTGAGCCGATGGCGCGGAAGGTTCGTGGGTTTTCGGAGTGTGCAGTGAAGAGGGCTGCAAATTGCACGTTGGAGCCCGTGCCTGCGCCTTCAAGTTGACGGAGCGTTCGACCGGCGAGTTTCTGTGTTGAGATTTCTTGAGCAAGTGTCGAGGCATCTAGGCCGTGTTTTGCGTCCCAGCTCCCAACATCTGTGTCTGTGAATGTCGCGGAGATGAAGTGATCCTCCGAGACACTCTGATATGCTGGTCTCCAGTGCGGTTTACTTGTCTCCTCGACTTTCGTGGTCGAGTAATTCGCGTAGTTGTTCTCGTAAGCGAACGAGTACTTGTCAAATTGCTCGTTGGAGTGCCAGATACCGCAGTAGAGGCGGTCTTGGGAAGATCCGTATTCGGTGAAGGAGGTGAGCTTCATTTTGTTGTTGGTGCCGGTCCAGAATTCGCCGTTGGTGGTGTTGGAGGTCATGGAGCATTTCTGGTACCAGTTCGTGGTGTTGAACTGTTCCATCACACCTGCGTATACTGGAGAGTCTGAGGGACCGGTGGCTGATATGAGAGTCGAGGCATAGCCTGCCGTTGAATACTTATCAAACCATTCTTGGTAGACTGACGAGTTCGCATCGTGGATTCCAACCCATGGTGATTCGGAGTTCTGACTCCAGACTGCTGCGTAGCGGGTGTTTGGTGGTTGTCCGTAGACGCTGAGAGAGATTATCTTATGGCCTGCTGCTTTCCATGTCTTAAAGTATTGTTGGTGTTGTTCTGCTGTGGCATCGACGTAGTATTCGGAGAGTGTTACGTTCGTGAGAGTGATATTAGTAGGGGCAGCAATTGATGTCGTTAACAGCCATCCGACTGCGAGAAGGGCGGAGAACTTCATGTTAAAGCGATTGTGCAATAACCGAATGGGGCTTTAACGAATCAGTAGACTCTGCGATAAGCTGTGTCTGGTGTGCTTGAATACTAATTGAATAGCAGACAATTAAATGCCTCCTACAACGAATGACTGAGGAGAGCAAGAGTGGAAAACACACAGGTCACACAACTTAAGGAGACTTCCATATTATAAAGTAAATTTCAAGCCATTTCGGACCTCCCGCCAACCTCACGATACTCGAAACCCCTACAGGGCACAACCTAGCCACCTCGTCATGGTTCATCTGAAGTACCGGAAACCCCAAGCATTTACACTGGGCACTCTTGCCCCGTGACATCCTTGAAAAACGTTTATATCTATTTCCGTGCTCGTAACTCCCCACATAAGAACTCTGAAGCATTGAGTGCCAAGACGAAACTTGGGACGGGCAATGACCGAACTCTCGACTTGTGGAGAACAATGCTCGTGTTCCGACGATCTGCCAAGTTGACACTGGGAGGCCAATCCGATTGTGGCGCTCCTAACAGAAACTAGCAATCCTTAGAATTATATTCCAAACGTTTCTATGAAATGGATGATAGCTGTTTCGCTCTTCGCCAGGAGAAGACAGTGGCAAAGGTTGTTCGAGCCGAGCCGCGAGTCGAGCAAGCAGAGCCTGTGCGCTTGATGTATCAGACTACATAACAAATGGTGAAGTTTGGCACAAATATGGAAAGGAAACACATCATACAGAGTTGGATCAAGCGTAATTGTGTACGCTTTCCCGGCATCAACTCACTGTAGGGGGGCATTGACCGACATGTGATATTTGATCAGACCATGCAATCAACAATAAAACACAACCAAATGCTTCCATCCTCAAAGTCATATACGGAGAAGATTTCTTGACACTTACCGTGAATCAAGTGCGCTACGCAATTCACACCTCCTTTTGCCAGATTCAAAGACTCAATCCAGCGAAATCCTCCAAGATCCGCCGATGAAGCAGAGCTTAAACCTCAAAATCCGGGCGATACTAAGCTCAAGCCACCAAGACATAACACTATATCAAATTTTTTACTCATACTCACAGCTGATTTAAATTATGGCTTCAGAGCAGAAGAACATTGAACCTGGGAAATCTACATTCATAGCTCTTGACAGTCAGTGGCGTGATGTAGAAGAGCTCGTGTGGGCTCCAGTTCGAAAGACGAGGCTGTCTAAGCAACTCGTCAGTCAGAGCCGAGCCGGAAAATGTTCGAATACCCCTGAGCCCGTTCAAGAGACTGTTCTTTCGACACTAGTGGTGTCTGTCGACACAGATTGATAAAGACAACCCCGTCAATACTGTGGCAGAGACCTCCTCTCCCTCCTGCTCCCAAAAAGGGTCAATGAGCAGGCCACACAGCTTCGAGGGCAGGAGCGGTCAGGCCCAGCGTTTAATCCCGGATAAAGCTCACGATCTGATAGGGGAGATCGTATAGGCGGCCTGACGAGCGCTGACTTGAAAGTTTGCACTCAACCGTAATAAGATGGGACAGAAGATATGATGCTTAGGGCCTTGCGCGTTAAGCAAGTGGGGGCTGAAAGTCGGCAGGCTGTGGGCTTCTCTAGGTTGTGTAACCCCACTCAAAACTCGCCACCATACTTCGCTTATTCAACACTGTAAATATAGCAAACAGGGTGAATGAGTGAGGGAGCTCCGGGCTATCAGCCGTCTTCCGGGCAATGAAAACTTTAGCGTGGATGAGAGGCTGTGCCCATATCGAAATGCAATTCGGAGCGCAGGTTAAGCTGTGTCAGAAAGTTGAGCCGAATGAACCAAAGAGTGGTATGGATTTACTTGTGGCCGGAGGAGAAGATTGGAATGGGAACAATGAGACGTTGGAATTTGCACATACCTTCCCCGCTCCATCCATTTTGCCAAAGCCCCTCAACCAGCATGCGCGATCGCGCCTCCAGAAACGGGCCCTTTGCGCAGACTTCAGATCTTGTTCATGACAACGTGATCGGTACAGCCAACCAGGGGACGTGTTTGGATATGAGAATTGTTTTTTAGCTTAGCTTCCGCTATATTTAGCTTGTTTTCTAGTTGACTTGTTAGTTCTAGTGGGAAATCGGCCGAGAAAATAGAGGCGTTGAAGAAAATTTCAGTGAGACACATGTAGATACATTATTAGCTACAGGGAGTGATTTGCTACTGCATCGTGGAGCCATATCCGAGGAGAAGGGCGGCAGCTAGAAGTTTCCAATTTTGAAACCGTCGCTATCCGGGCCGAGCCATACAAAGCCCAGTATCGAAACCGGGGTTCTTGTCATGCCCTGCGAAATGTGAGCGTGAGAGAGCCTTCGGGGAAAACAAAGAGCACGCACATGACTGAAGCGAAACAATAGGAGAATAAGAGGGGGCGGGAGGGCCAGGGGGGCGTGTGAGGGCGTGCCATTCTGGGGCGCCACTGCGGAGAAGTGTTGGAAATACCCACCAACTTGTACTGCTCACTACTGTATCTTTGAACTAATGCCATTGTGATCGTGCATTTCCTCGATATTTGCTCCTGGCAGGTGAAATACCCGATCGAGATGCAGCCCAGTAAGACACTGGGACAGCTAGCGCGTGCTCAAAAGGCTCTTGCTGGCTCATCCTTCGCTTTCCCCCGGCACCTGCAAACATTCGGACAAGAACCGGCCATTTTGAGCATCATACTTCTGGCAATGGCCCAAACGGAGATTCTCGGTCTGATCTTATCGCACAATAAAAATCGCGAATCAATTTTCCATTGACCATGGTTCCCACGGTGAATGCAAAGTGAAACGCAGCGTTCCTAACCACTTCATCTCACATGTATTCAAGAAAGCGAGTCATGATAACAAGTGCACATCTTAGTCGGAGAGTAAGAAACCATGACAAGGTTGACAGACAAGATAGCAATGCGCTTGCATAGCTTCAAACAACGAAGTATTGAAATAATTGTTGCGGTGCTGCAACAAAAACACGATACAAAGAAGATTATAGAGGTGGTAGGTCAAGGGGATGCCAACTCAACCATCCTGGTAACTCATTGCGTCTCCTATTACGTGCTTTTCAAAACGTGGGAAACTGTACCTCATGATTTTCTGATTTTCGCATTGACCTCTTTTCAGCGGGAAATTATTTGATGACTGCAGGTTAATCAAACGACCACTGCAATCGGGCGTCGAGAGATCTCCACTTTTGTCTCGAGGGAAGGGCTTGTTGCTAGCAATAAACGTTTCTAGAAGAGCCAACCCAACTCAGAGCGATCGGGGTGATCTACATCCCGTCCACAGAACAAGTTCGTCTCAAGATAGATTTCTCGGTCTGGTCGGTCTGGGATGTCGGCAGGGATCATTTGACATCTTCGAGATCGCATGGTCACCAACTAGCTTTCCAAAAGGCTTCTGGTCCCATTCAATCCGGGGAAGGGGTGCCCACCTTTGTGGATATTGCATCCACCAATCTCTCGCCCCTTCATAGAACAGTATCTGTTCGAGACATAGTGGAAGGCTCTATTTTTCACAAGGAGACACACTAGAACCACCCGGGCCTGGCCGCAACCGTGACGTAAAATGGTTACTGCAGGCATTTTGTGGAAGATCGGTCTTGCTTGTTGTCTCATGGGCCAACGGTATGAAGAGCACCATTTTGAAACATCCTACTCCGTTCCCCCAACTAGGCTAGGGCCATACAAAATATCACGTTTTGTGGTGGGAGGGAGTAACAAGCTGTCGGGTCGTCCCCAGGATGAACAACAGCCACCAGTGCCAATGATAGATCTGTGGAAGTTTCATACGTCAGGATGTCAGGGCCCCATCGCCACTGTACGACTGCTCACGCAGAAAATGTATGAGACTGCAGAGTTGCTTTGCGACGATCTGCATCAAACATACATCCCCACGAAGGGTATGCCGGCGAGGCCCGGGCCTGGGAACCTACGTGTCTTTGCTCCAAGCACCGTGGTTGAGTATCGACGGCAGCCGTCTGAGATTGCATGCTGGAATCTGGAGCATTTCGAGAGCCGCCAGCGCGAGCTAGGATCAGCAAACCACTGCGCTCAAAAGGGGGTTCTGAGGGACAGGGTGAGATGTTTACCCACGGGTTTCGATTGAATGCTTAATATTGGAATCGGACTTCTCCAAGTGCACACGTCATCCGGAATCGACCACCGGGAACGAGATGAGTGGAAGAGAAGCGGTCGCTGTCCGGAACGAAGACGGGTATCAGTGAGTGAAAATGGACCAAACGTTCATACGAGCAAAAGCCCTGTAACCTACAAAAACAAATGGATACATCCTTGTCACAATAATTGCGAAGAGATGATGTACTCGACTGGGAAATAAATCCCACCAATGCTGGTATCACGCGTCATGTTTGTAGGGATTGCCATAAGTTGCAGGTTGCTTTAGAGGTCCATGGTGGCATTCCCCTTTGACGGGAAGGAAACAGGCCTCTCATGCAACCAACCAAAACTCTAGCATACCACCGCAGAGCCTCATAAGAAGCCAAAGCCGCGTATTTGTGAGAAACACGGCAGAAAGGAGCAGGTCATGCTGCGCGCAGGATTTGCGTAGAAATGCTTGCTTGCAGATATTGCGACTAGGAGAGAAAGTAGGGCGAGCGGCGTGGATCTTCCATGTGAGGAGGAGGGAGATGCAAGCCCGGAGTCATTCGAGGGGTGCATAGGTTCCAGAAAGAGCGTCTTCCAGAAGCGGCGCCCTTGTACAGCTGTGCGGTCTCCTGCAAGCAAGTAGTCCACAACTGATTCAGTGCAAACACCACGGCCACAACCCATAGAACTACCCGTAACTGGTCCTCCTTCGTCTCATTTGATCCCTAACAGTGGGCCAGCGTGGAAAGGTGTTACGCCGCGAGACCACGGTCGAGTCGCACCCCATTCACAAATGGGGGAATACGGCGGAATGTCAGGAACTAAAACAGGCACACCCACAGAGACCCGCGAGGACTCGCTCGTGAGGATGATTAAGGTTGATCATAGGCGCATCTGCCGGCAGGGACATGCATGTCGCTCCAGACCGTTACCATCTCTGATTGAAGCAAGAAGAACGAGAGAAATAATGTTCACACCGCTCAGAGGACCGGCCGGTGGTATGGTCCACGGTTTCGATGGATGGTCGGCGTGCCTGTTTTCTCGACGATTTGCGGTGTGGGAGAACTAGCGAACTCCGTAGAAATTCGATCGTTGACTCCACGGCAAGCTGATCGGGCCACCAACTATCTTTCCACGTCGTCCGCGCCGACTGCGCACCCTTGATCATGGTGTTGGGCTAACCTGGGGACGAGCAGGGCCGCCGGGTCAGATGGCTGGATAACCGGGGTTGGGATTGGGATTCAGATTGAGATTGAGATTGGGATTGAGATTGGGATTGGGATTGGGATTTCTTCAAGCCTTTTCTCTCTTCATCTGACCGCCTGAAATCAAGGTGATTTACGCAAAAGAGCCAGCCATGCAGCAGGGGAAATAGAAAACCATCCTAGAATTGGTCATGTCGACGGGGCAAGGAAGTTGACCTGCAACGGAACCCGCATCTTTCCCCAAGAAGAGAAGGGGGGGCAGCACGATGAGTGACCAAAGTAGACAGGCAAAGATGAAACGCCTGTGTAGCTTGAGGGGTCACCCCAAAATAAAGGTCGGCCCTCTCCAAAGTACACCAATCGAGGTCTTTGGGGGTGGCAGACGGCTTCAAGGATCGTGATTCAAGACCGGCGACAAGCTTGTAAGGGAGAGTCCAGGAGAGTACCTCACAAGGCTGCCTGTCTTCCACCCTTCCAGCGTTCCAGCGTTCCTACCTTCCAACCTTCCACGCTCCTACGCACGCGGAAGTGCTCTTTGACAAGCAGGGTACCTGCAGTAGAATGGACTTGAGGGCGTACAGGGCTGCTGATAATGCGCATGGAAGTGTTCTTTAGATCGTCGGTGTCGCGGACGAGCGGTGGATCAAAATACAACAGCAAATGAGCACCATCGACGTGACTCTCCATTATGCGCAGACATGTGTATCTAGCCGTACCCCAGTTGGCAAGATTTTATTGTGCGGCATCCGCGAGGGTGTAGGGTGTAGATTGTAGGGTGTAGATTGTAGGGTGTGGATTGTAGGCTGTAGGTTGTAGCTTGTTTGGTTCGTGATTATCCATCTTCTCGACGGCGGGAAAGGAGAAGCTGCTGGAGCCAGAATTTGGTCTCCCGTTGCCTGGCTGGCGAGACCTGAGTCGAAGTCTGAATCTCTCATTATCTCTCAGTATCTGAGACCGCCATCTGGGCCGGTGGTGAGAGCGGACTGCTATTTGCTGTCGTGGAAGGACGATGCAGGTTGTTGCAGCTGCATTACACTGCACCGCGCTGCGCTGCACTGCGCTCCACTGGAATGTAGAGTACCCGCGGTAGACTGCAGAAGAGGGCCATTGTTGGCCGTGGCATTGGCGGATGGAAAGCGATGTTCGAGTATGTGGCGCGTAAAGTGCAGGAGGTGCATAGCTCTCATGCTACTGCGCCTACAGTAACCGAATGTCGCGACAGGAGGCGCGCTTTCGAAGGATCATGATTCTTGACTCCTCATGCCGGGGTGTAGAGAGTCTTTGTGTTGTGTTGCAGAAAATAGATGCGGTGTGAGTTGAGGTGACTTGGGAACAGATGAAGGAGGTGAGGGGAGGTGAGGAGAGGTGTGGTGCACGGGTGCAGTAAGGTTGGTGCACGGGTGCAGTAGGGTGGGTAAGGTGGGTGAGGTGTGAGGTGAGGTGAGGTGAGGTGAGGGAGGTGAGGTGAGGTGAGGTTGCGATGAGCTCGCCTGTCGTATGGAAGCCATGTCCGCTAGCCATACGGAGCACAAAGATATTGTTTAGGCGTTGATTGCACACTAGCGGGCCAAGGAACAGCGTCCAGGGTACTAGCTCAAAAGTCAAATATATGTGGACGGTAGGGAACATGGGCCAACATGGCGGCTGACTCTTGGGCTCCTACTCCTCGAGTGAGTGTGTCCTCGACCTCCTTGTGGTCCCTCTCCTTGCGGTCCCTCCCCTTGTGGTCTCTCTCCTTGTGGTCTCTCTCCTTGTGGTCTCTCTCCTTGTGGTCTCTCTCCTTGTGGTCTCTCTCCTTGTGGTCTCTCTCCTTGTGGTCTCTCTCCTTGTGGTC
>LLCE01000160.1:0-81001 GCA_001414415.1 Hymenoscyphus repandus | reverse complement strand
CCCCCCCCCCCCCCCCCCCCCCCTGGTTGCTGGCGTCGCACAACGCAGATTGCTCATTGTATACATCCAGACCTTATTCTCTGACGAGGCACCGGGTTAACAAACCATGACCGTGTTGCCAATCATACCATTGCGCAGTATAATCTTGTGCGGACTCTCTTAGTAGTCCACTATGCCACCACTGAAACTTCAGACGACCTCACACATCAACCGCAAGTCCGAATTGCATGGCATGTCTCAATCCCCTCCCATCGTATCGTATAACGCCACCAAACACATCGCAAATACATTGCCTTAGTTCTTGCTTCTTATTACTCATTTAGCTTCTTCTCTCTGTCCCTCTTAATACTTCCTGGAGTCAGTGCTGGACTAACTGATATAGGTTGCAATGGCGGCCCCATCGTTACTAAACTTCTTTCACCTAAGATCGCGCCGAAATCAAGGCCGTTCATGTCATATGCACTAAACTGTTTCTCTTGTTAGCGATACAGCCTTTTCGAAGATATGAGATTTTCCAAAACTTGCAGCTGTTCCACGTCTTGTTGATCTGCCAGCCCCTGGGATCACTGTCTGTCTAAAGACGTTCTATGGCAGGTTAGCTATATGGCAATGCGAAGTCATTGGGTTGAGATGATTTGCTATGGGAGGAACATCAGGAGAGCTGGTGTTCTGTGCATCGTTGCTGTCTTCTTTATTTTCTTCTATTTGCTTGTTCAATGGACTTTGCTTAGGCGTACTGTGTTTCATGGGGGCGTTTTTCGTAGGAGGCATCTGCTTATTTAAAATCTTCTTCGTTGGCGTGCTTGGAGGATTGAAATCAGGCTTGACCTCTGCCTCCGGTGTCCATGAGAGTTTTTGGAAAGTTTTGTCCTTAGATTTGGGAACGGTCCGCTTTTCGACAACCTCTCCAGTCGCGTCTTTGTTCAAGCTTTCGACGAGATGATGACCGTAATCGCGCTTCTTGCTTCTAATTGAAGAGACCCGGCCGAGAGACTCCTGACATTTATCGTCTACATAAATGTCTCCGTCGCTGAGACCTCCATGGGGGTGCTCTAGAGGCTCTTGGAAAAGCTCACTAGGCTCTGATTCGTCCTCCGTCTCGACTGCAATTATTGTGGCCTTTTTCCTTTGTACTGGAGTCTTCTTGGCCGTGGGGGGTTCTTTCGACTCAATGGATCGTCGAAGATCGCCAGAGCGATGAGGCTTCTTCGTAGCTCGTCTTCTCATAGGCATTGCCCGTCCAGCTGCTGGCTGCGGGGCCACGTTTCGAAATGGGCGCAAAATATCTATGACCTTCTCCCCAACCCTTTCATGACTCGCTTTCCAATCCTCCATCTCCTTCACATATTCGACCTTGTGCAGATGTGGTCGGCGCACGTTAGAGGTCACAAAGGTCACTAGCGCTCTGGCGCGAAAAGTAAGCTGTCTGTAGGATTGGCCGTGAAATTGCGCATACCACCGAAGAATCTCAGTGAGTAACCAATTTCCTCTACTTTCAGCATACATACGCTCTACCTCGCGTCTCTCGGTAGCGGTGAACTCGAGTATAGAGAAGCAGTCTGCCTCGGTCAAGGAGCTTCGCTGGATGATTCGCATGTCGAAGAATTTCGCGATACGTCTTAGCGATTTCCCGTCAAGAATATCGAGATTTGCGAGGAAGCTCCATGGTGGCTGGACTTCACTTCCTCTGTCCTTTTCCTCCTTCATCCATCGAGACTTCTCTATCTCGTCGACTTTTGTGGCCCAGCCATAAGTTGCGGTGGGCTCTTTGGTCGGAAATGGGTGTTTGCATACGGGATGATTCGGATGACGCGGCCATGATTGTGGCACTATGAATAATCAGTCCTCACTCTCAAGCTGTTTTATTTCCAAGAAAACAGTTGGGCGGACACATACTGATGGTGGCCGCTACGTCTTATTTATGGTGTTGGTGAGGATTTCTCTGGTTTTACATTGTGTGATGTGGACTGACTAGAATGTGCGTGGACAAACCCATCATTCTGAGATCGGACGGGATATCGTCCCGCACATTGCAGATTCACTTTCAGTAATTAGTGGGAAGATGAGTCTAGTCAAGTGAATTGGCACGCAAATTGAATTGAAGGAGCCGGATTGAGAGTAGAAAAAATTGCAGATAAGTTGACGGTAAGCGCAAATATGACCAAGTGTTAAAGCAGCACTTCATGGCCAACTAAAACCTGTTCACAAATCCCTCTGGTATATTTCTTCTTGACACTCGAGCCAGGAGAACCTTTCTGCCGCTTCTCACGGTACACCTTAACGCAATCCTTGCGAGCCTTCGTGCAATTTCCGCAGATCGGTTCTTCCTTATCGCAACGCAGATGACCATCACTACATTGTTGACACGCTTTCCGTTTCTTCCCATTACTTTCTTGAACCTTACCTTTGAGGCTTGGAGTAGATAGACCGGTAGATTGAATAGTGAAATCCTGTTCGAGAGATCAATAACATGGGACTTAAGAAGACGACGGGGAAAGTGGAATACAGACATACAATTTCCTCCGCAATCATAATCGGCTTGCGTTTCTTCTCCGGTGTATTGTTCGTCATGTTCTTGTCTTTCCCCTTCTTCTCAGGTGTAGCGTTGTTGCTCTTCCTGCCTTTACCCTTTGCCTTCTCATCTGGTGACTCGACGAAGAATAGATCCGTATCCTCAGCCTCACTGTCTTTGATAATCTCGTCTCCAACCATCATTTTTTTCTCTGTAGCACTACCTTTTGGCTTACCCCTACCTTTCTTTGGTGTCTCCTCAACAATCTCCTCTTCACTATCCCCAAAACCCTCTTCTCCAGCAACCAATTTCTTCGCACCACTGCCTCTTGGCCGACCCCTACCTTTCTTGGGCGTCTCTTTCTTCTCAACTACCTCCTCTTCTTTCTCCTTACCCATGACTTCTCCATTTGAATTTAAGGCATACTCCTCCCCTTCCTCCCATCTTCTTAGTGCAGCGTCATACTCCTCCCAATGAACTCCCGGATTGAAAATCACCTTCTCCTCGCCTAACTCTTCGATCCCCCTAATCGCCTTTTTAAAATGGGCGTCGCTCTTATCGTGCGCCTCTGATAATTTCAGCATGGCGTCTCTGAGTAGCGGGTAATTGGTAGAGTTAAGGTGGATGGAGGATATGATGCGATGGAACACTGCGCGGTGCGGGAGGGGCAGTGTGTCGGTGAGTTCAGTGGTACTGGTAGCTAAGATAGAGGATGAAGTGATGTAGGTATGGAAGGCTGAGAGGAGGAGCCGGAGGGAGGGGAAGTCTGTGAGGTCGATGCCGCGGAGGATCGAGATGTTGTTGTAGCGGGGACCGGCGCGGGAGCCTTTCGGTGGCATGGTTACGATGCGGTGGATGGATGATCGGACGAGTGGATGAGTGGCTGAGTGGTTGTGAGGGGATTAATATCGTAGAAGTTGGCTGTTGATTGAGAGAAGTTTGCTTGCGCGCTTTGGTGGTAGTGGATGAAAGAGAGAACGCGTCTTTGAGCACGATTTGAAAATGAAAAATTTAATGGGGGTCAGCAGATAAAGTTATCTCGGCATCGATACAATGGCGATGGCCATTGTTGTTATTGCTGCTTAGTCGGTAGGGAGTGAGCGTGGAGGCTCATGATACTTATATAATTCATGCTCATGTTTTAGGCTAGCTCACCTCATTGTTTGTCTTGCTGCTCAACACTGCTTTGTGTAGAGGGAAAAGGAAGCCCAAGCTCCTTTTTGTTAGATGACAAACAAGCGTGGAGGCATCCAATCTGCCACTGCTGCGCTTGCTATAATTTTGATAGCTATCTACGATCTCGTTCAATCCTTTTTACATTGAAAAGGAACCTTGTTAGCTTGCCATATTGTTGGGATGGTGAATGCCTACTTAGCTGAGTACAAAAAATATATCTGGGCGCAAAATTAATGCTCCTGTTCTGGGAATTGACTTTTGTGCCCACAAGTACCCACAAAATTTTAGTTATCTATTACACTCTGTAAATCTATAATTAAAAGGCCCCCAACTATCAAGGCAGTCCTTCTTAGATAATTCAACACTCGTCCACAATCAAGCTTGCCATAATAATTCTTCAACAATTTCTTCAGCAATTTTTGATATTCTATGGAACAATTTTTGGAATGACGCACGTGAGAATGCTAGAATAGGGCTAAAAGCGCGGGAGTAAGAGTCTTGAACTCCTGGCATCATCCCAAAGAGCCAGAGGCTTTGTATATATACACAACATATCTCCATCGTTCTAGTCATAGGTAGTCACCATCGGTAATCCTGCCGAAGCTTCTAAATATCACATAAATGGCTTTGTTATATGAGTATCTCCGTACCTAACAAGAATAATCATCCAGAATCAAAAGAGCCTCTTCAGGTCTAAATTTCCCGCAGCATTAGCTGCCTTAGGAGCGCTAAACTACTGGCCCTCATTTGAATTTAAATGGGTGTCTCTTGCTCAATCTTCAGATCGTTTTGAAAGCCTGAACTTCATCTTCATAAAAGCCAATAAAGCGAGGGAGCAGATCGCGGATTCCTACTTCAGAAATTAATTTGAAAGTATTTTCCTGTTGCATTCGTATGATTCAGCGGTTGGGTGGCACAGTACTTCCTGGTGAAGGTTTTCGTGCTGCCCCGGCTGTATCTTTCTCTACCAACTTAACAGATTTTGGAGAAAAACCCAAGACAAACTCGACAAGACCAGCGCGAACATGGTGCGTCGATATCACATGCGGATGGGAAGTGCAGCTCGTATGTTGACTAGCGAGGAAATGAGAATCATCTGAGCGCCAGATAGCCGGTAAAGAATTGGGACTTCAGTTCCGCAGTTTTTCCTTCAAGATTTGTCAAACCAATAATCTGATTTAGGAAGTTGGATCATGACACTAAAGTCTCACTTACAGTAAAGCACAGGCCACTGGAGGCCTTCCGTATAGAATTGTTAAGTGAAGAGCATCTTAGATAGAGTCATGCCACGATCGGTACTAATAAGTTGGTGTATAAGTATGTATATTTTAGCAAGATGGTCTGTGATATTGTGGGGCAGAGCTATTCTTATATCACTAAGGTGAGCAGATTCCTTCCCTCCGTCTCCACTCCCCATCGGTGGCGGTTACAAGTCCCATCATGCCTATCTTCCGCACGGCCAATAACCTTAGCTAATGGTGACTACTTACATCGTCATGAATTGCGCCTATGGAGTCACGCTAGTCATATAGAATTGATCGATTCAAAGAAAGCTATTGTACAAAGTTTTCAGGAGAAAAGGGAGTGATTGGATGACTAGTGTGATGGCCAGGGTGGTGCGGATAACATGAAGTTATACAGAGAAATGAAAATTATGAAATAGTGGGGCAAGGATGCAACACTATCCTCAAACACCTGCCACAGTTTCGAAGCACTTTCTCCTCTTCCAGATCATCCAAATGTTTAATCACCAGAATCAACTGATGGCCTTGGCTCTCCTTTACCTTCGAGAATTCGTATAGGGCGCTTCTAAGCAGTGGATAGCTCTGATTTGATGCATGCTGATGTATACTCTGATATTGTCGTAGGTAGTGCGGTATTCAAACTTGAGATTTTCGCCGAAAATTCGCCTAGCTAGGAGCTGATCTTAGTGGCTGGATCCTCTCTTGCGAACTTGAATTATTCGCTGAGGGTTTCTGCGAAGAATTTTATGGATTCGTGGTCGTTGAGGTCAATACTAGGCGAGACACAACACTTGTCGTATCGGATTCCGGCACTGGTGCAACCAGATGTATACATAGTTGTGGATGAGTGTGGGTCAATGAGGGGGTCCTGATGTTGCTGTTGAGGTTCTCTGAAGTTCTTGTTGGAGTCAATAGTTGCTTGTCAAAATACTTGCTTGCTTTTTGCTGTGGTATTGTGATGCTGAACGAAAGAAGAGGGAAGCTTCCTCTCAAAGGAGATATCTATAGTCCTAGAAAACAGGAAATGTTATTTGATATCTTATTTTCCTGTAGTCACCATAGTATCATTCTCTTTTTTGATCCAGCTGCCTCCTAGAATAAGTTTCTAGTTCAAATATAGATCTGAGGTTCTGGTGTCTTGCTATAGCGTTTGATTTACACAGGACCTTGAGAGGAATTGATAAACTAACAAACAAATAAACTAAAAGGCTAAATATCACGCTAGCTATATCACACACGGGTATAAAATATCGAAGAGGATATACTACTGCTAACACGAAGATTTCGACTAGTAAGATTTTGTTATTCAAAACCGTTGTACATTAGTATCAGTGCTAGAAGTTGGAGAGCATTCCAGTTGGCTTTGCTTTTACTGCCGGTCCCGTGCACCGCCACTACCACCACTACTAGCAGCCGCAGCCTCCCGTCAACCATTTCCTCACCCCCTGAGCCGTTTAAGCGGCGTTCGCTTAAGGCTGCCAGGACATCCGCGCACGAGCGTACAAAATGTGATGAAGGAGACGGGAGATGGATACCCGGACTTGTTTAGCTTGGTTATCCACCCGCTCGCCGTTTCTAGGGGGTAACTGCATGCTTTTCCTTTTCTTCTTGTCTTTCAATAAGGGAAGTCAGCCTTGGGCTCCGTGTGCGCTGTCAACTGTGGCTGCAGTCGTGAATCTCGGTGTACGTTTCTAGTTCTTGTGGCACACCACAGAAGCGAAAATCAAAAACGCCAAGCAAACACCACTTTTACACGCTCGAATCCTGCAACCATTTTCCAGATTAAATGTATTTAAGTTCATAAATTACTCAAATAAAACAGGGCTTTAGTTCTCTTAAGAATTATTTGCTGTTAAGCTTTTGTAGTGCATATTTTGAAGGCTGTCATTTCGGTGTGCCACCTTTTTGCACACCGAGAGCGTGGCACTGGTCGACTGGCCCACGCAAATCCCATTTCTGGCGCCACAGTACTCTGCGCATACTCTTGCCTTTTGCTTGGTCGAAATAAAATTTACTTTAACTTCTCAGCCTTGCGGTGGTGGACATATATATGGCAGCGAACGAGCTGGGCACTCGGGCAGGTTTTTTTATAAAGCGCGATTCTATGGATGACGAATTCTGGATTGCAATTATCATGACTGTAGCGACCTGAATATAGTATAGAATTGCACGCCTAGCGACGTTTGACACGGGGTCGCGATTTGACCAAGTGTAGGTAGGAAGGATGGCTTCTATTGAAGAGGCGAAGGAGCTGATTCAGCAAATCCGACGCGAGTTGACAGTCGATGGGCCTGTCGGAGAGCCTCAACCCATCCTGGCAATCCTCGAGAGGGCACTCGCTCCCTATTCCGACCAGCTGTACGAGAAATCGACTCACTTTCTCCTTGAGCTCATTCAAAATGCGGACGACAACTCTTACACGTCCGAAAATCCGACCCTCAATTTCACATACCGTCAAGGTCGCCTTCGCGTGGACTGTAACGAGGTCGGATTTTTTCCAGGGAACGTTCGCGCGATATGCGATGTTGGCAACAGTACGAAGTCGGGTATCGGGCACTCGACGCGCTACATCGGCGAGAAGGGCATCGGATTCAAGTCTGTATTTCGCGTGGCCAATGTCGTCTTCATCTCTTCTCGCCATTTCTCCTTCAAATTCGACCGTACGAAGACCATTGGCATGATTGCTCCGATCTGGGAGAAGTTTCCAGAGAAGAAGTCCCCGGATCACACTTCCTTCCATCTCCAGTTGCTCGGGGAACCCACCGAGAGTGAAGTAGTTGCGGAGATACAGACCCTAGACCCTCGAATGCTCATCTTTCTTCGCCAGCTGAGAGAAATCAACCTTTCTATCACTTGTGCTGATGGCAAGACGCGGACGCAAAATCTTCGTCGGGTGGATAGGAAGGAGAATGGCGTCCAAATCATTACCCTACACTACGATACCGTGAGCTGGGATTTCATTGTGAAAAGCCACCTTGTCAGTAATATGCCGGACGAACCGAAACGACCTGGTTGCTCAGTTTCCGAGATATTGATCGCCTTCCCCATTTCGAATTACAAGAGCGGGCCCCAGAAGGACTCACAAAGCGTATACGCATTTCTTCCCATTCGAGACTGTGGTTTTCACTTCCTTCTTCAAGGAGATTTTCTACTCACTGCCAATCGAGAAGGCATCGACAACTCGCTCCTATGGAATCGTGCCATCCGCAATGCAGCAGTAGATGCATTTGTCAACGCCCTTGATCTTTTAATGTCCGGAGATCTCAAGCACTACTGGCCACAGTACCTTCCCATCGGCAAGGTGGACTCGTTTTTCAAAGACTTGAAAGACGGTATATTAAGTAATTTAAAGGAGAAAGCGATCATCGAGTCCTACACCGGCGGTATGGCGAAGCCTGCCGATATATTCTACCTTCCGCCGGGTTTGTTTAGGGATGATACCGGAATGCCATTTACCATGACTGAGTCTACCAAGTCCAAATTGCTGTCGGCGAAATACCCCGACTGGGCAATCGACTCACTTCTTGCACTAGGCGTCAAGAAAATGACCCAGCAGGACTTTCTGAACGAATTGAAGCAGATGATTTTGAAGGAGGCGAAGATGTTCCAAGAGAAACCAAAGAGTTGGCACTCCCAGCTGGCAAAGGCCCTCTTGCCAATTGCTACAGTAAAGGAGCACCGGAACGTGCTGATAGGCATGAAATTGATTCCCTTGCGCGATATTCAGACGCAAGCCGGCGAATGGGTTGCAGCGCAGAACCGAAATATTTTCTTCTCGAGCAAGAACAACAATCGCATCCCAGCTACCGTATCAGTAAACATTGTTAGTACCGATGCAGATGCCGATGTTGATAGACGTAGCTTGTTCACGCAACTGGGCGTGAAGCCATGCGAAGATGCAGAAATCTGCCAAACCATTGTCCGCATGCACATGGAGTCGAAATTTGACCCGGACATGTTCACGGCCGAGGAGCTGCTTTCGCATGCCGTCTTCCTCTACAAAGCTTCATGGCAACCACCTGAGAATACTGAGCTATGGTTCGCCACTGCCACGGAGAAGCGATGCAAGGGCTCTGAGATGTACATCCAGGGTAAGTACAAGCCGAATTCCGCAGCAGGCAAGGTCAACGAGCAGTTGAAAGCAAAGTTTCCATTTATGCACGACGTGTATCTCACTGCCATCCCAACGGATACTAGATGGCTTACCTGGTTGTGTCGATCATTCAATGTATCCACCATTCCTCACATTGCCACAAATTCGGTAGCCTCTTCTTCCAACAGGTTCCAGTTATCGCCAGAGTTCAAATACATATTTGATAACTGTGAGTCAGCAGATGTTCTCGAAGTTATCCGACAGAACTGGGACTATTACGCCAGCTGGGTAGAAGAGAGTAGCTCTGGGGAGGACTCAACTGCATGTATTGCCTCCAAAGAACAGATGAAAGCTGCTATAGGGTCTATTCCCGTCAGCTGGTGTAGAGGAACGGTAGCCCTGAAAGACACTGTTCTGCCCGCTCTTGACCCGATTGTGGATGAGAGTCCTTGCGTTCGCAGCCTCAGAATTCGTGATCCTTTATTGCCTCAGTGGCAAGTTCTGCGCCACTTTGGAGTGAGCGTGAACAAGGACATCAGATACTATATGCGCTGCCTTGAAGCCATTCAGGGGTCCAATGCCTCAAAAAAAATCATCGTACACATCTACGAGAAGATCCAAAACGAGTATAGCAATAATGAGCAATTTATTTGGTAATATTTAGTTTCACTTATAAATATACATCGCTAATTCCATCCTTCGGCAGGGAAAGATTCCGCGACTTCAACCTGATCTATACCTGCGCCGGCTCGAAAGACCCAAAGGCCAAAATGCAATGGTTCAGCACGAAAGAGTGTATCCAGCGCTCCTTTGACCTCGAATTCGAGTACCCGCAGGCCACCAACCTTTTCCAGTTCCTCCTCTCCACTGGCAAGGGCGAGATCGGCAAGCTCATGGCGGGGGCTATGATGATCACGTCCGCCAGCAAGCTTGGCCAGATCGCCGAGCACTTTGCGAGAATCAGTCGAACGCTGAAGGATATAAATCCCAAGAAGATTGCGCGGGCCATCAAGCCGCTCACGCAGCTGCCCTTGTTCCCTATCATTCAGAAAGAGGGAGGAGCAGAGTTCGACGTCCTGGCGCCGCTCGGGACTAGTAAAGACTGGTTGGTGGCGGACTCGCCGCCCATGCGTGATAGCTTTCGCGGCAAGGTGGGCCTGCTGGCGTTTGAGGTGTCAGATTTGGAGATGATGGAGGACCTGTTAGCCGCGCTGCACTTGGACGCGAGGAAGCTGACGATATTGGTGAAGGTGGAA
The DNA here is from genome assembly GCA_001414415.1 of Hymenoscyphus repandus. NCBI lineage: Eukaryota > Fungi > Ascomycota > Leotiomycetes > Helotiales > Helotiaceae > Hymenoscyphus > Hymenoscyphus repandus. The sequence goes on along the minus strand of LLCE01000160.1, from coordinate 70,720 downwards.
ACAAACCCAAAGGGTACAACAAAATTGAGCACAGATTATACGAGGTTGCTGCAAGCAAAAACTCCTTTCATTATTGCGTAAGTGATAAGCAATTCGCGTTGTTATATTTGGGATTCCGCGAGAGAGTCCAAACCCAGAAAATTTTCGCTGTTTAATGTCGAGGCGGCTCTTACATGGCTTTCGCTAATTTATTTTCGTCTATCTCCCAGGCTCATTCCTAAGCTACATGCTGAAAGAAATGCTATCGCCGCTCGGATGAAGCGAGTTAGAGTAAACATAGCCGCTAGGATTGAGCAGAACTTTGTCCTGAAACTTGGCAGCACCACGCACGTCGGTCGCAATGGAAACGGTGAGGTCACATCCCAGCTGATATCAGATCGTTTGCAGATATTCATGACGGAGGACGCTCTTGAGGATCCTTGCCCGTCCGACGAGCTAGTTGACCTCATCGCCGAGCACTGCAAAATTGAAGATAAGCATCGGCTTGTTCTCTACACAGCATTGAGTCAGGGAAACAAAAGGAAACTTCTTACCTATTTCAAGAAACGCGGCATCCACGTTGACTCTACGAACGTCGAAGGTATGGGGTTTGCCTTTGTTTTTTTAAAAAAATTTATGTCTCGTGTGTCACATACCCTTATAGGAGGCTGACTTTGAGCCGACAGAGGATCTCGACTCGGATGAGCACGAGAAAAGATATGTGGCGCTCTCAGGAGACATAGAAACCGATGCCTCTCCATTTTTACCGCGAGATCTCGATGATGACCCTAGTATTGATGGTTTAACGGATGGATTGAAGCGAGTATTGTGGACTGCTGCATCCAAACCTCGCAGCAACGGACTGTGCGTTGACAAGACCACATCGAGCAGGGTTACGACACAAGTCGATGCCCTCCAAAAAGAAAGCGGGAAAATGAATAAAAGCAACGGCTTGAACCCACCGCAGGAAAATTATGTCGTTGTCAAGCGTACGACGCCGCAGGATATTTTGTACCTGGGAGAGTTGCTGGTTAGTGAGCGGTACATTGTATGGGCGCTCTTACTGATGCGCTGGTTTAGACTTCAATGCTTTTCCACCATTATTTTGGTGCGGCGTACAGGCCGGAAGTGCATTGGACGAGTCGGCTCCGCTACAGGACAGGCCAGTATGATGCTGACAAGATATTGGCTGCCAAGTTCTCGGCGGAGGAGTCTTCTTTTACCATTTCAGATAGCACAGCAGTGCTCAAAGTTACGGAGTTTCTCATTCATCACAATTTCCTTCCAGCAACTTCATGGAAAGGAAAAAATCTTATGTATCATTTTGAGGTTGCGGCTAGTCCAGGTGGGAACACAGAATTGTTCTCGTGGAGTACTTCGCGACTAGAAAGAGTTAGTCACTTTTCTTCTATTGCCTTTCTGTTCTTGTTGAATAATGGAATACTCACCCTAAACCTGTAGATGCGAAAGTACCGAATCAATGAGCACGTCAAGGATGACCCCAAGCATGTGCTCATTCTCGTGCGAATCTGCAAAATCTACTCCGATCCCGAGTTTGATCTCTTTATTGATCCCTGGCGGTTATATTCATCCGACAGATTCAACATCTCCCCTGCCTGGAGCATAGTGGCAACCATCAGCAATCTGAAGCCACCGAAGGCGTCAGAAAATGAGCCTGGAAAACGCTTCGGAGGATATGGGTCTTCTGCGACGCGGTCTGCACCCTCGCAGCCATCGATGCCTTACATGCCGAACCAGTATGGTTCGTATGTGCAAAACCAGAACCACTACTACAGACAGCAGGGAGGAATGGCCACATCCTATCCAGAAATGTCGCCACACCCCATGAATATGTCCCAAGGAGTTGTAGCCACTGTGAATCAGTATGGTTGGTATCCTACATATGTAAACGGACCTAATTACGGATGGCAGCCACCTACAGTCTACCCCTCGTACCAGATACCACCATCTTATTATACATCGATGCCTCTGGATCCACAGTCCACGAGAACAAATCCACTTGCATGGAACCAATCGAATAATTACCCGTCACCGGCTTGGAACTCCTCCAATAGCTCTGGATGGGCTGGGATGAACCCGCAAGCACAGAATCTTGGTATACCAACCCCCCCAAACTCAATGCCAGGTCCCGGAAGACTTGCACTATCTCTGTCGTATCAGTCAGAGAATCTGAAACAGAACAGTGATCCTGCATCCAGCCACGATTCTTTCCTAAAACCGCTCCGTGTTACTAGTCTAAAAGGCGGGCGAGGTATGTCTCCAAGCATGTATACCTACAAAAATCTGGCGGAAGGGCATATCCGGCTTCTTAGTTTACTTCCTGGAGAGGACGATGGCGAACTTCGCGGTATGGTATATCATGTACCAGTTCACGGGGCGGGCAAGTACAGGGCGGTCTCGTACGTGTGGGGCAAGGTAGAATGGACGCACTCGATATGGACTCCAGAGGGGACGATTTCAATAACAGAGTCGCTGTACTCGGCGCTCAGGTGGTTTCGCAATAGCAAGGAGCCTATGGTTTTGTGGACGGATGCCATTTGTATCAACCAGTGCGACAGCACGGACAAGGCCAGGCAGATCCGCCTGCTCCCCCTCATCTTCGAGTTAGCAACCTGCGTTCTCGCATACCTCGGGGACAGCACGCAGAGCGACGCTGCCTTGGAAACGCTTATGCAAATCCAAGCTAAGGACGCTCTTCGTGGCCGAAGAGGCCCTTGGCCTAAGGAGCTACCCGAAGTTCCCCTATCGTGGAATGGCGAAGTAATACCTTTGGCAAGCGATCCCATATGGAACAATATAGTTGCGCTGTTCGAGCGACCATGGTTCCGTAGAGCTTGGATCCTTCAGGAAGTTGTCACAGCAACGAGCGTCCGCATCATCTGCGGCATATGGGTGGTGGACTGGAATGACCTCTTCCACGCAATGGAGGTGGTTTGCAGGGAGGTGAGCACATCGGACACCTTGTCTTCGATGCTCTCGACATGGACACCTTTCATGACTCTTGCCAGGTACCGCGAGCTCCAGGCCATTGGGCAACGTATGCCTCTCATCGAGTTGCTCGAGTCGTTCCGCTACGCTGAATCCACACTTCAGCGCGACCGGTTCTTCTCCCTCCTCGGGTTTGCAGAAGATGGCGACCATTCGGGCTTCGAAGTCGACTACCAAAGCCGCTTCGAAGACATCGTGCGCAAGTACGCCGGTACCTTTGTCAAGCGAGGCATGGGCATGCAGCTGCTGCACCGGGCGGGTCTCGACTCTTCCTCCTACAACAACAACGACCGGTTCCCGTCCTGGATTCCGGACTGGACGGTTCCCAAACAGAGCAGCCTCCTCTCCCTCTCCGAGCGAGGCCCGCCGCTGGCGGCCGCGGGCGCAACGCGGTCTAATGTACGGTGGAACGCTGATTTTGCAGATGAGCTGCTGGTGGGCGGGGTGGTAGTAGACGCGATCCGCTCCGTCAGCAAGACGACCAACATGCCGGACCAGCTGCGGGAATATCTGGAGGAGGTCGACGCCGCGGTCGACGCGCTTCCATCGTACCCCGTCCATACGAGCGACCGTGAGAGCCGCTTCGACGTCAAGTGGAAAGTGGTTATTGCCGGCGCTTGGCACCCGCGAAAGGTCGCATCCGGAGATATCGACATGCGCTCCTCATACATGGCGCTGAAGGAGTACTACGCTGAGGCTCTGAAGGTCAGAGACGAGCAGCGAAAGCAGGCTTTACAGTCTGACACTAACAAAAGCAATTGCGGGGGTAGGTCGCAAGGGAAAGCAAACTGGAGGGCCGCCCCGTGTGTCATGATGGGAAAAGATGTTCTTGAGAAGCTGTGGGCTCGCGCACAGAACTACGTCCTGGCAATGCAGGATGGCTTGTCTGGATGGAAGTTTGTAGTGACGAGGAGAGGCTTTGTGGGGATGGCACCCCCAGCGGTGCAGGAAGGCGATGTGATCGCTATTTTTGACGGAGGGGCGGTCCCATTCCTGATTCGACCGAGTACAAAAAAGCCTCAGGCGTTTCGCTTGGTTGGAGAGTGTTACGTGCATGGGATTATGAATGGCGAGGCGGAGACACTGTGTCATGGTGCGAAACATGCCGTTCTGCGAGTGCACTAATAAGATCAGGTAGCACGGGCATGTATGTGATGATGTCTTTGTCTTTGGCCCATAGTTTTGAGAATCTGGGTGTATAGTATGATAGAAAAAGCCCTGTACGTTTATTTGTATCTGGTAACATAGAGGTTATCACTTTCTTCTACCTTGAGACAGTTATGGATAGATACTCATATACAATGTTATTGAGCAGCGAGGCCCCGGTAGAAAGCGCTGCAAAATTGTCGATAAATAGAATTAGGTAGAAGCATTGCAACTGTTTAGTAACTCCCCTGTTAAATAAAAACTATTAGATTCACTATCTTCTTAGGATTCTAACTCTAATCATTTCTAAACTATAGCTTCCTCCTGTATTTGTCGTGCTATTCCACTACCTATCTTTATATTGCTTATATATCTATATCCTATATAACCCTGCTATCACTCTTCATATCCTCTAATTCCTCATATGATTCGTTAAAGTCAATCTATTAATAAGAGTAGATGTATTTTTCGTTTTTTGGCTAGCTTGTAATTCGTAACCTGACGAGTATACTACGCGCCATGTTCTCTAGATCTAACGAGCCACTTTCAATCGTAGTTATACTTATATCCGTATTTTAATGATTCTGCTCTATCCCGCAAGACAGATTCTCCGAAGAGTCGTTAGGAGCAGTCGTGTAGGAATGAAGTAGTGAGTCAACTGGTCTCACTTGGAAGTGAAGGCATCGCAATAACAATAAGCCCATATTAGTAATTTAAGAAGAGCACGAAACTTCTATCTAGTAGGCAAGACCCAGAATATATGGACGCTAATAATTACTGGAGTAGACCAGTAGCCCGGTTACCTGGCCATTCTCGCTTAGGCCTGACCCCTTTTCACGTGACCTTCAGCCGACAGGGACGGTGCGTCCCGCGCTGAAGAGTTACTCAATCAGACCCCAAGGCTCTGAAGTAGCCTTATGTATTATAGAAAAAATTTGGCGGGCGTGACAATACTGTCTTTATTACCTGGTAATAGATGTAGCTTCTCGCTCTTATTTCTCGAATTTGGGATAATTCCATAATAACAATATTTGTAATGAGAGGAAAATAGAGACCTACCCTAGTTCTTCTTATCTAGAATCATTCTCGAGGACATTTGTGTATTCCCAGGATCTTCATTACACAATAAGAAACAATTGCTTAGAGAAGATGTTCATACAGGTCTTGAAACTGCTTAAATCCTTAAACGGAAAGAATCAAAACAACTCTCAACTGTCTTTCAGTCAAGAATATGGTAACTATGCTCGTGCAGTAGCAGAGAGGATCTATGATGAGTCTTTCTTCATCGATTCGGTTGGCAGGTCTGCATAGGTCTAGAGCACACCTCCCAAGTTCACAAGTTCCGCATCTCATCCGTCCCAGGGGAAATGATTCCTATGAAATCCTAAGAGAGAGTTACGTTCATGGAATTATGGATGACGAGCTCTTCGAATAAAATGAATGTGTCTTGTTATTAGAGGATATCGCTCTCGAGTGGTGTGTAGGAAGGTCTGATATTTAAAGCTGTTGTTGGGGTTTAGAAGAATACTTCCTAACACAAATATCTTCTCGTATAAATACTAGTAGTTATTAATGTCAAGCGTTAAGCGTTTATCCATTATATGTCAATTGCAAAGTAGAATTGATGGCCCTGAAATTATGAAATGCCTAGCGAGAGATGCAAAATGAGAAATATGAATCAAGGCAGGTGGCAGTAGAAATGAGACCCCTCAACTGATAGATTTTGTAAGTCTTCACTTGTATGATGCATTTGTTATAAAATAAACAGATTCAAAGCAACTGAACGCATTTTAATCCTATTAAATGTTCTATATCCCCCAAAACTCGCAGATTTGCCTCGCAACCTCATCAGCATTCGTAATTGGAAAATCATGAGCACCATCAACCTCCTTCCAAACAATCTTGCCTGCTCCCAAGGCCTCGTTCGCATCTTCGATGAGCTCTTTGCCGATAATGATGAGGTCTTTCCTGCCGGTAATTATCATGGTCTGGTCGCTACGCAGCCCAAGCTGCTTCCACGCAGCATTCATACCCGTGATTGGTGCAAATCTCATGGACGACATGAAAGATCTGACAAAACCTTGATGCACCCTGACTTGCCATCCGACGACTGACGTGACGGTTACGTCGGGGCGGGTTTTAGAGAGTGATGCATCATGATAATAGCTTTTGATGAGGCATTAGTCCAATTCATCAAAGATAGTGGGAAGTTGGCTATACATACAATTCCGCGCCGCCTTGGACCTCCTCGTCTCGTTCATTGGCATTCTTGATGTCTTCGGGTTCAACAGGAGGGACTTCAAGTCTTGCTTTTACAATCCACTGCATAAGACGCTCTGGGACGAATATATTGGAGTAAATGGATTTGGTACGACCTTCCATGCGCGCAGATCTAATTAAGCCACCGGGAGCGAGAAGAACAAGTGACTTGACCATCTTGGGGAAGTAGCTGGTAAACACTGCTGCAACACCGCCACCCATAGAGTAACCGATGATACAGAAGCCACCATCTGAGCCCCCGATCCAGGGAAGAGGTGACGATGTTACTGCGAGGAGGATTTGCGTCGAGTATAAACGCTCGTCATGGTCCAGATCTCCAGGCGCATCGCTGTAGCCTCTTCCCCATAGGTCCTGGGATCCTATCAGTGAGTATTATCATTTTGATAGTGAGTTACATACCATTATCATAACACGGCAGCCATTGTTCGCTAATACATGGGCGACACCCCCAAGGGCAAGACAAGGGGTTGTCATACCGTGGGTGAATAGAACCTTGCGCCCATCCTCTGGTCCCCACTCATAAACTTTAACAGTCCCATACTACTCGATACGTAACATCAACATATATACCTACAAAATCACGCGAGCGCCACAAGGTTCTCGAACTTACGGGACTGTTGACATTTCGACCTCCGGGCAATGCGTCGGGAGGGTATGGCAGGGCGGCAGTCTCCGAAGCACTAAGAGTTGGCAAAAGGGTGACCGTTGGGCTTCTAATGATCTTTTCTTGTTCGTCTTGGAACATCAGCCGCACTAGACCGAGGAGGAATGCTGTGGAAAGCACACTGGTCGTTACAATGGCGGCGACATTACGCTCGGAAGGTGAGCCGAATAACTGAGAAATGTAGCCCATAGGTATGAGTTAATGGCAGGCTTTTCAAGAATCCCTACAATAATTATCATCGGAATGAAGGAATTATATGGAAGTTCTGTTGGTTGACGTTCACAATAAACCATCACGCCTCATCCGTCCTAGCCAAGGTGGGAGGGAGACAAAAATACGGTAAATACCCCGTGGTGCGTGCCACCCCACCCTTAACGGCAATCCCCTGCCACAGTCCTGCAGCCCCCAAATGATAGTGTTATAACCGGGGCATCGATCACTTTTACGCTCTTACTGCAGAACGTATGGTTACTTCAAACTACGCCCCCAAAGCCTCAGCAAAATTGCGATCACCGAAGAGATAAGATCACTTACATTGGTGTCAGAGTAAGTGACATACTGGCAAGCCCGAAATCAGCGGACAAGCCACCCGTTGTATAAATACCTCTGTAAACAAATATTGTATCTCATAAAAGCATCCTGTGCTTGCGTTTCGTAGCTGAAGCTGCCGTACGATCCAGTTCAAGCACTAAAGGCGCATCTTACCGTAGTGGTAGCTTTTAGCGACCTGATCTTCCCTACTATGCTGGAAGTGATAAGTGAATCTACATTATTTGACCCAGTTGACATCAAGAATAATTTGGTATTCACGCGAGAGTGGGTCTGAGCGGTGCTGGACAAGGTGTGCACATGACCGCAAGAACCCTAATACAATCGAGACATCAAACAGAGTCAGTAGGCTTAGTAATCTTAGGCCGAGGGTAATTATAATTGATTTTCGAAAGAATACAGCATTAGTTATTACGAGGCTATTAATAGAGAACTCTACCCGTTAACCTTTAAATATATAGAAGGCCGTATCTTAATATTATCGATAGCATAATTTTATTCAACAAGATAAAGTTTCGACTATTAGGGGCCACACTCGATTGACTCAGACAGTATGGGGTTGAATGACTATGATTGAGTACGATAGAGAGCCAGTTGATCTATGCTCTCCGCTCTATGTAAATAATAAGTGGGTAACACTCGTTGCCACGGCGACATAGTCAATGCTTCGAGTCGGCCTCGAGGGCGCCCCACCACTGACTCGGTACCGCCATGGCACCGATATAGCTACTAGGAGATTTGACCTCTTACATCGACGGTATTAAATAATATCTGCCTTAATTCTACTATGATCTAAGTGATAACAGAGTAGAAATACCTTAAGTGGATTGATCCGCTTAGTTCCGCGGAACTTAGGAATTTCAGAATCGATTGAGATCTCACTAAACGCTTCCCCGTCGAAGTCCAGATACCTGTTCTAATATTCTAGTGCTTCGACGCTGACCTAGTTATCTTCTCCTTGCTAAAGTTATATTTCATATAACGTAGTTTATGAGTTCCAGAACAAGCTATAATTATTTCTTAATTCGGTCTTAATGAGGTCCAAAGCAAATTATGCGTGATTTCCTTTAGAAGAAATATTAGGAGATGAATTATCGTGTGCGTATAGGCTCGAGGTACTGGATTAGCACGTTCAGATACGATGCTCAGCTTAGGTTGAGAAGAGCCATGCCGCTACAGTATTTTAAGTCCTAAAAGGCAGTTGCATAGAAGGTTCTGCTTAACCTCAGCTTAGATCAATGGTTAATGTGATATAGTGAGCGGAAATAACTTATAGACAAGTCATCTTCTTTTTTACGCTAATCCTACGGATATCTTTTAGAATTTCTCTCATCGCAGCTTGTAACCACTAGGACTTAATATTAATATATAGTGTGGTTTTAATCGTGTTCCTATCTCTTTTATTGTGAGTTCATGGAACTCGGTTAGGCTTGGGAAGCTATCCACGTACAACAAACACGTATTATCCGGTTCATCTACCTCGCTTAGTGGTTTTATCGATTTCCCGATTTCGTACGTTTATTTCGTCTCATTCCACCTACGCATACGGTAAGCTCACATACATCAATGACTAGTTCGCGCAAACGTGGATCCTTGCCTTCCGATTATGCCTCCTCACCGCGAAAGCACAACTTTGGTGCCTCAGGCAGCCAAGCCAGAAGCAGCTCAGAAGCAAAGTCTGCCCAAGAGTCTCAGAAAAGAGGCAGAGAGTGAAGCAAGCAAGACCCCTCGGAATTCACCACTAAAACCGAACTTCATTCATGGGCCATCCACTCAGGGTCATATTAGTGGCATGATTCAGTTGAAGCCCTTTTATCTTTGAAGAATATCCCCCTGTCTGTCTGTCCTTCTAGTGGTAGGGAGGATCTGTTTAGAAAAACAAGCCATTCTATAGTATACACCAATGTTATATCTTGTCTACAAAACACAATATCAAATTTTGTCATGAACACTTGCTCTCAGACCTTCAAGATCACGGCGATGGAAAGAATCAAATACCAAGGAAATCATGTCAAACACAAAATGTTCTATACATATAAGTACGTCCTAGGCGATAATATAGTTTGATCTTCTACCACCTTCACCTCCTCTGTCCATCCCCCAGCAATCTTGACTTTCTTCCCCTGACTGAGTGGCAACATTCGTCCAACTTTGTTGACCTTAAAGTCTAGATCCAGCAATCATAATCATGGCCTCTTGCCACAATTATTTGTTGCCTGTCATTTCATATTCCAACCATCCCCAATAACTTCACTTCACCCCACCATTCCCTCCTCCCTTCTTTCCTCCAACCATTCTCCCAACCCAATTCTGGAAACTATGCCAGGGACTTGGTGCCTCTTTGACAGTAATCTTCTTTGAAATGAGAATCTTCCTCGTCGTAATATATAGCAAGACATCAACCCAACCACAGCTCGTCATCATTGCGCCAGCCAGAATATAGATCTGCACTGACGGCATACGTCCAGCCATAGCCGCGACTCTTGCAGAAGCAAGTGGCAAGGTCAAAATCACATATGCAGCCGGGTAAAGAACCATATATCTTGCCGTCTGGAGGATTCGTTCTCGAGACGCAGCAAAAGGATCGTGTTTCTTCTGCTTTGAAGGATCACCATCGGATGCCTGGACGGTGGAGTATCGCTGGTTCACTGCGTGGCCAGAAATTTGGCCGTGTAGAAAGAAGACAATGAAGGTATAAACGACGATGGAGCCGATCTGTGCCAGGAAGATGTAGGCGTAGTGGAGATAAAATCTTTCCCATAGATAACGGGAGTTGATCCAGCACTTTTGCCATTAGTCAGCTTTACTAGAAGTTGAAGAGGATGCTGTCCGAGACCACTTCGGAAACATACCCATGCAGCTGTAGGAATGAAGATGTTGTGAATCTTGATTGGGCCAGCAGCTGTGATCATGATACAGAAGGCCCATATTCCTGCCAACCATGCTATGAACACGTTTGTAGGAACCTTCTTTCTCCATACTACATTGATGAAGGTATGGATGCCGATAGAAAGGACCCATAACCCAGAGCTCACGTCACCAAAGTGGACCAGCCAGGCCTGTAAGAAGCACATCGAAGATGGCCCTACGAGTCTGTTTTGCGACACCCAGTAGAAGGAGATCACGAAGGACATGGATTGCTGGAAGTCTGCGAGAAGGAGATTGTAGAGCAGAAGAAGGACTTGATTTTTTGCCATAGGGTGGTCGTAGTACCGACGCCAGTATACCATGCGGTAGGTCATGAAGAGGATCAAGCTTAGTGTAGAAACTGCGGATAGCAGGCCAAGCATGCCCATGGCAACCATGCCTTGTCGGACGGTATCGGTAAGAGGTATCTGAGAAGTTTTCGCATAGTGATGAGGGTTTGAAACTGTCGTGTTTGTGGAATTCATGGTGATATTTGCAGTCTAGGGTTTGAGGCTGTAGAACAGGTCTATGGAGTTGGTACAAGCTCAGCCGTTCGTCGCGATTGATCTTGGTTTGAACAAAGGTACAATCTCGTACTATAATCCATGAAGATTCATAAAAGAGAGATAAAAAACTGACAATTTGTGATTGTAGGTGTCTAACGATGTAAGTTACCTAGGAACGGTACAAAGTGTCTTGCCAAGAAGAAGGTTGGAGGTCAATATCGCAATCATTGATTTGGTGCCAACCTTCCGGATCAGTTGTGAGACATCTTGTTTAAAGTATTCTAAGTGGGAAGGACCACTCGAGAAGTGCGCATTGGTGGCTTGAAGCAGGTGCGAGCCAGAAGCTGTTGCGGATGATGTGGGTGATATCTCAGGCAGGAAGCGACGTCGTAGCTCGTCACAAAGTGACGACTAAGAGGGTTCTTGATTGAGTTCATATGAAAATTAAGTACTGACGACGCTAGTCCATCGAGTTTGACCTCCTCTCTGCGCCCAAAGCTCTTCCCTTTTGAGTGAATGGCTCTCAAGTTGAGAGACTTGTAGGAAAGAATCTATATGATCATCAATACTCAAAGGATTATACTTCACCACCTCTGGCTTTTTTGGTGCCCTCACTAGATTGTGTTCTCCGCAAGTGCTGCTGAGTGGTCCAGCTTGCTCAGTCTACCACCTTGTTAGCCTTGAGCTCTGGGCCGTGTTTATTGAAGGCTTGTAGCCAGCCTTTCACAGGAGGATGGAAATTGTTACGATCGATTGTAGGAGTCTGAAAAATTGAGGCATGTTGGAGCACGATAACATATGATAAATCCCCTGCGAATTTGACAGGCAAAGAATACCAATTCCGCTACACTCTCAGGAGATTGTGGGTTGAGGTATGGTTTTAGCTGCTCGTCGTTGAACAGATATATCTTTAATCAAGATTTCCCCTGAAGATGCAATCTGCGTCCATTTGTGCTGCCATAATGGAGCTGCACCTCAATTCTCACGGTCCTGCGATCTCGCCAGCGTGTCCTGTCTCCATGATGGTATATCACGTGAAACTATACTCTCAGAATGAGGGTATAAGAAGTGCATGCGTTTAGCGCACCACATCACAGATTGGACGGCGACGATGTCTTGAAAAGATGACGCGAGTACGTCCATAGAGGTCTCAATATACGTTCGGAAGGACGATACCCATGTCCATCCTTTGGCGAGTCAGTTGTGATGTATCGGTAGCCATTTTTGGCGCAAGTTAAGTATGGAAATTGTCAATTGATGAGGAATTCGACGTAGATTTTAATTGATGAAAATCGAGCTGGGATGGTTTTCGTGGAAGTGGGGGACGTCATCGAAAGTGTGGTGCCGACGCAACGAACTTCCGATAGCTAATCTAGTTTGTCCGCTCTACTAATAATGGATTGAGTACTAGCAAAGCAACCACCTACGGTATCTTGGAGTTATATATGCCTAGGTATTGCCACAAGAACTCAGACAACGCCAATGGAGATCAGTCCACCTTGCTGGTGTCAATCCACCTAAGCGGGACACAGCTGATGGGGCACTATAGTATCCTGGCAGGCAGCACCAGCCTCCCAGAATATGTGCTATTCGAGCAAATGAGCTGTGACCAAACATGCGAGGCATTCGATTGTGTTTTGCACGCGTACGCAGATCCCTCGAGTAGAAACTAGTCGGAAAAGCTGGGTTGTCGTGAGATTTTCCGACAATCGTCGGGTTGAACCACTGAACACTCGCAGAGCCGAAAAATCGGTTCAGATGCGATAAATAGCTAAGAGACTATTGATAAAGAGGCTTGAATGAAAAGATCAACATATAAAAGCGTGCTTGATAAAGAGAGTTGAGAATTGCGAAAGAGATGAAATGTTGAAGTTGGGTGAGGACATGGTCTTGATTACTAATCCCCCGGACATAACTTACCACAAAACCTCATTACCATTGTCCTACGCAATCCAGTATCCAAATTACTCCAACACAATGTCAGACTTTGCCTACTTAGAAATTTCATAATTTGGTTACATATAGAGGAAACCCCATTACGAAAATTCCATGAAGATTAGCCGCCTGTCTGATTTAGGCCTCCACGATAAGCTCAAAAAGACATAATGGACGATCCACATCCACCTCGATGACTCCGCCTGTTTTTTGGGAGCAGCCGTTGCATATAGGGAAGTCTCCACTAAAAGATATTTAAATAATCGGCCTCTAGTTTAGGCTCTCTACACTTTAAGCATTTGCATTTTAGGACTATAGAGCAACGGCATGCAGCCTGCAAAATTTGGATGAGACTATCTCCAGACCATCTCTAGACTTTAGTAGGCGAAGAGATTCTATGTCTATATAATCAATGTGGCTATTTTCCTGAAGATTCCTCTTCGCTATGTCAATCCTGGCACGGCTGCCAGGGTTGAATCAATTGAATGCGAAAAGGCCATCTACGAAGTCCTTAAAGAGTGCAAATCCAAACATCCTAAATGTTCTCTGTTGTATTTTTGCTATTACGGAAGAAATTGTTTGGAACGCTTTAAAACAACACTCAAGCTTTGAAGTATGAACTGGGATAAAGAGCCAGTTGGCGAGAGTATCGTCGTTGGTCACATATAACCACTCGAATGATTTCCCTTGAAAGCTAGGTTCTCATCGAGTTGGTATGTATGCGGAGCACTTAGATAATCACTTGGGTATGTTCTCAGAGGCAAATTCGCTATAAAACGTGTAAGAGAAAGTATATATTGTTAATGTTATTTTGAGTTAAGCACGAAGCTCTTATCAATCGGTGAAGGCCCAGACTTATATGGTAACTTCTTGTTACTAAGTTCACTATCTGTGAAGCGTTTAAGCTAATTTCACTGCATAAGTCTTTCAATCTTGATATCATAATGCCCAAGCACACAAGAAACGCCGAGACAGAGTGCAAATACCAAGCACATCATCTAACCATGCAAAGTCCCGATCCCGTGAGATGCAACAAACTCCATACATATCGCATCCCTACTTCCTCTTCTCCAACAAAAGCTTACCTACAGGCAATCCTCCCTTCCCGACAAATCCTCCGTTGACACCGTCTCTCTCAAATACCTTCTGGCCACGGACCCACGTCTCTTTTACAACACCGGTCATCTTTCGTCCTTGGTACGGACTGACCTTATTCCTGAATAGCATCTGTTCCCTGCCCACAGTAAATTCGCCGGCATCATCAAAGATGCAGATATCAGCATCCATTCCCGGTCTCAGCGCGCCCTTCTTATGACTCAAACCCACTTGCGCGGCAGTGTTTAGAGCACAGAGACGGACAATATCGAGGATGGTGATGGGTGCTGAGCGGGTTTTGGCTTCAGTCCAGAGAATTGGCAACCCTAATCCAACGGATGAGATACCGCCCCAGGAGGCGAAGAAATCCCCGCGTTCTTTTTCCTCGACTTCCTCTTTAGACATGATATCACCATTTACGGTCTTGACTTCCTTATGCAGGTACGAGGATCCGCACCCGTGACTTAAGTTCTCAGGTAGGAGCTTCAACTCGGGTGTGCATGGACTGTGATCCGAGACGACGGTCTGTATAACTGAGTTAGGGCACACGAGTTCAGACCAGAGACCATCGCGATTGACGGAGTTGCGAATTGGTGGACAACATTTATGTCTTGTATCGCCATCAGCGACGTCTTCGGAGGCGAGGGCGAGGTAGTGAAAGCATGTTTCGGCAGTGATCTTAACGCCACGGTCACGTGCTGCCTTGAGGATGGGGATTGCCTCGATGGCGGAGAGGTGGACGATGTGGAGTTGGAGTTCTGGTGCGATGGGTGACAGGGCGAGGATTTCTTCAATGGCGTAGGTTTCGAAGGCTGGGGGACGGGAGGAGAGAAATGTGTCATATGCGTTTAATGGACCGGACGGCTCTAATGGTGGGAGAGAGGTTTGAACGTCGTCGCCGACAGAGGCCGTGATTGGGGGGATCATCTCGGCGTGAAACATAAGAGTTGTTGACGTTTCTGATAAGGTCTTCATGGCAAGTGCTACGTCGTATGAAGAGACAGCGGGGAACTCGTCAACCTATTGTCAAGTTAGTTTCGAATATTGAATAGAGGATAGAGCACTTACACCGCTCTCTATCAAAAATCCCTTGAAGCCTCGAACGCCTGCATCGACCAGGGGCAATAGCTCGGCTGCATTGCCAGGGATGATGCCGCCATAGAATCCAACGTCAACCCAACATTGTCCTTGTGCAGCTTTAACCTTCTCTTTCAATCCATTGACGGTTGTTGTAGGTGGAATAGCATTCAGCGGCATATCAATGACCGTCGTAACACCTCCTGAAGCCGCTGCTCTTGTCCCAGTTTTAAAGCCTTCCCATTCTGTTCTTCCCGGCTCATTCAGGTGAACATGTGCGTCGACAAGGCCTGGTAGGAGCAGATTTGGAGTATGGTCTTCGTATATGGTGTTTGGAGGAAAGCTTGCTGGGGGAAGAATAGTTGGGAGGATCGATATAATTATTCCGGTCTGGGGAGAGATTGTAATAGTCGCTGGTGACACTACTAGATTGTTCTCCTCGTCGAAAATGGCGGCTCGACTCGACACAAGAACCGTAAGAGGGGTATTCGAGTGGTGAGGAGGGGTATGAGCGGGTGTTGGGTAGGGGATTTGGTTGATTGAGTCATTGATCGTCATTTTGGCGTTATTTTCGAGATTTATGGTCTTTTTAAAGTCAAATAACCAAACGAGGACACAAATAAAGAGAAATTGAGCAAAAGCCAGAGGTACTGGCTTGTAAAATGTGCTTATCGTGAGGTTGAGGGGTTCGTAGATAAGAGCTTGATTGGGTGAGATGGAGGCTGATATCAGCAACGAAAGGGGAAATTCTCCAGAAATTCTCTCAGAAACCCGAACAAAGGGCGAAAAGAAGAAAAGAAAAGGTGATGAGACATCCCCAGATTGAAATACCGTATAGGACCAGACTAGAGGATTGTGGGGTGCAGATGTGATCCGCCAGGGTCTCTCCAACAATCCACCAAACCCTTATCTTTTCTCCTATCTTGACCTCATGTAGCCTCCCGCGGGCACTTCGCCGTACGAGCGCAGTCAGTGGGCCCATCCCGGTAGTCCCAGGAACGAGCGGTGGAAGTAGCTTTATTTAGAGGTCATGGAAGAACCTATTGCAGGTTTCTATCGAGTAAAGGGACGCCTCATTCACTGTGCTAACAGAAGGGTAGATGAAGCTATTCTTGATGCGATGACGCGCTTCTTTCTTGGGACGCGACCGCGCCGGAAGGACTCGGCATCTCCATGCTGCCAGTGTTTGTCGCTTGACATCGCGTCTATACATGTCAGCTTGAACTCAGTACATGTGAATAATATGTATATATCACATATATGCATCCTCAATGCTTGGGTAAGCTAGTTGGAAGCATCGTAAGCAGCGGTTTTCTCTCCATGTGGTTGTCAGGACGTCTTTCAACGAATTGCCCCTTAGGCGAGTCCCGGATCAGGAAGCTCAGCATCAACAGTGGGATTTAGCCTTTTAGGATTTAGCGCCCCTGCCGAGCTGGCGCCGATTTCTTTTCAACACTTCTCCGAACTTTTTACTCGATCATTACTCGATAATTACTCGATCAAAACTTTGACCCCTATCATTCCTGCCACGTTCACGACTCTGCTTTGACCGTTTGTCATCACGTTCATCCTCATGCCGGATTGAGTTCAGCCCGGTCGCATCTCAGGCACAGAAAAGCTTGGAGTTTCCAGCCGGCAGGAATTTAGAAAACTCACAGTCACGTGAAGATTCTCCTTGAAGCATTCTAGACCTTTTCTTTGTTCAGTCGATCACTGCTTAACTTCATTTAGCTCAGAGACTTTGAGTTATTGTTGCATTTCGCATTTTTGGAATGACTCGAGGCATCGTTGCTCACCAGACCCTCATTTGATAGTCACGTGTGCTTGATCGTTCGTCTTCCAAGGCTTAAGGGTAATGACCTCTGGTCAGCTTGTCTAGGACCAATGTAAGCAAGTGCAAGATTCATTCGACAGGGAAGCCGCTGTTCTTTCCCCTCCAAAAGAGTTTTGTTTTTATGATTTCTATTGTTATGACGCCCAGGTCAAATGATCCGTTCCCATCTCCTGACATTGAGGAGCTACCTGTTTTCCCAATTTGCATTTATAGATTTCTGAATAAGGGTCTACACTCCAACACTTTATCACGCGATAGTTCATATTTTTACATTTTCTTCGCTAAAGGATTGCAAAAGCGGTCAGCTTCATCGATCGACGATCGAGGGACATTGGAGAACAAATGGAAAAGTCCTCCTGACATAAGCTTTCTTACATAAGCTGTTTCTCGGCTCCACTCATTAGGGAAAGTGTTCCGAGTGTCATTCCTGTTTCTTGAACAACGAATATGGACTTGCGAACCCATTCGTGATGAGCTCAGAACCACTGCAATGTTGCGAATCAAGGCACACACAATTGTTGATGCTCCCCTAGATCTTCTCACGTCTAAGCCCATCGAGCTGCTTTCAAACCTAAGTATGGCGGTGTGAACGTGTATAAAGTCTTCATTGAGAAACAAAATTAACTTGAGCAATTAGAAGTGTTGAGTTCCCCAAATATTCACATGTTTTTCAAGAATCACAATTGTCTCTAAGCTTTCTATAACACCCGCGTCTTAAAATGACCAGCATGCCAAGCGTTTCCTACAGCCCTGATCCCTTCAAATGTACTCCAGGTTGCCTTAATGGTGGAATCGTTTCGAGCTCGAACACCTCAATAGAAAATAGCTTGCAGTTAAAAGATGTGCCAATCATACTCTCGACGACCAAAGCTTTGACGAAAGGTCGCAAAATAGCAATCTCTTCCATACTCATTCTATGCAACGGTGTCATAGTAAGAGCTATGTGGCCCGCCATTATTCTCGAATCTGACATGATAGTTCATGTCCTTCGGAGCCTGCGTGGGCGATAGTTTTGGGATTGGGAAATCATTGGGAGTCTATGATACCATAACAGCGGCTTGGATCGCAGTATCATACCCGTTCGTCTTCCGTTTGCTACGCTCAATGGCACTAACACATTACAACCCCCAGTCTGACACAAGGCGCCTTCGTCCTCGTAACGGGGCACATGGGTTCTGTATACGGACATATAAATGTCTTACTACTTGGCGGTGTGTGGTGGACTCTCTGTTCTATCATCAATGGCTTCTGCTCACGGAGCCTCGCTACATTCGCCGTTGCGAGGGCCTTCAGCGGTGTTGGGGGTGCCATGGTAATGCCAAATGACATTGCAACGATCGGGATCACATTCCCTCCAGGGCCGTGGCGAAATTACAGTTTTGGATTTCTTGAGTTTGGGGCACCGGTTGCTGGGACTGCTGGAACGGCCGTCATTGCTGTATTTATGGAGTTTGTGCATTGGAAGTGGTTCTTCTTCAGCTTGTAAGCCATGGTGCAAGCTCACCATACATTTTTTTTACGGTCTGGCTAACATCTTTAAAGTGCAATGCTCGGTGCGCTTCTTTTCGCAGCTCTTTGGGCTATACTTCCTTATGAAGAGGTCGTCGACAAAGAAGGAACAGTCGATTGGGTTGGAGCTGTCCTTGGAATCAGCGCTCTAATCACATTCAACTTCGTCCGTAAGTAAATTCTCTCTCTTCCTTCATTCAAGATGATAATTGACTCCCTTTAGCCAGGCTCCTGCAGTCGGCTGGTCAACGATCTACATTCACATCATCTTCTTCGCCTCCATCGGCCTACTCATAAACTTCGCCATCTACGAACACGCATACGCTCCCTCCCCCATCCTCCCTCTCAAGATCTTTAAAGCGCCTTCCTTCTTTCCCTTATGTATCGTTATCCTCTTAACCATAATTTCTTACTCCGCATCCCTCTGGTACCTCGTCGCCTATCAACAACTAATACGCCACTGGGCCCCCCTCCATTTCACTCTTGGTCTCACACCACACGCCATATTCGGCGGTCTCGCCGCACCGGTAGCATAATTCCTCATCCCACGAATCGTTGCACAATATCTCCTCGCTTTTGGTGCTCTCTCCTTTATGCTGTCAGGTTTCCTACTAGCGACCATGCCAGAGCAGCAGAGTTATTGGTACCAGGTATTGCTCGCTACGGTACTAATGGCCATATGTTCAGATTTCGTGTTTACCGCTGCGTAGATCATTGCTACAGGCGCTGTGGGGAAGAAAAATCAGGGTGTTGCGGGGATTTTGATTAGTTTGCTTCAATTGTATGGTGCGAGTATTGGATTAGGGGTAGCTGGGACTGTGGAGGGTTGGTTTAGTAGAGGGGGGAGGAGTGATTTTAGGGGATATAGAGGTGCACTATGGACAGCGGTCATATTTGCTAGTATTGCTGTAGTGGTAGATGGAATTTGGGTGTGGGTGAAGAGAGATAAGAGGGTGGGTTGGGATTATGAGGAGATGGATGCATATGACTTGATAGCTCATAGAATGGCGTATGCAGTAGAATTTGAAGGATGTGGGCTTCCGTGGAGTCTTCTATTGAGGGATGAGTGGCTGGAGGCGGATATCTACCAGTTTCAAGCTAGAATTAAATATCAGCTTTTCACTTTTCCATGAAGTTAATTTCAATGAGACCTTTATATAACGTCGCGGTTTTTCGCTGATTCTGGCCACGTATAGCTTTCCCACGCATCCAACCTTTCAAATAACAGAACCCAACGAAACCAAAGCCACCCACTCCTACCCTTCATCACAGAACCCCAGGTTCTGGACAGACCCATAGCACAAAAACCTCATCCCCCGTAAAACTCGCCAGAATCTATCAAAATCCGCAGGTCTTGCTAAATTTTCATAGGCGGGTTCCCATGAGTTATGTGCATCAGTACCACATCTACTATACCTCAGCAGCCGTTGCTCCAAATCCAAAGGTAGCCAACCATCGATCTTGAGTCTCCCGATCTTGCAATCCCAGTATATCAAAAGAATGGTCCCGAGGCACTGTAGCTCTCTTGCCCCTCGTGGACTCCATCGCCATTCCAATGGGTGTTGATGGGATATCGTCAAATTAATCATAAATCGTACAATATTCGGCTACATCGCCAGCACGTATCAGATCCTCGGAAGTAGCGCGAAAGTACCCCGGGCTGGCAAAGGCTGACACTAATTCCTTGCAACAGCTATTCGAATACTCAACGATGCCTTTCATACCGCTGAATAATTTTGAGAGGCTGAAAGAGCGGGGAGATACGTGGATTGGGGGTTCATACGCGGGTCCACCAGGGGCGTGAAAGGAGCTATCTGAAACAGTCATGGAGGAGATAGTAGTGCCTATTCATGATTTATCGATTAATTTCATGATTGGCGACGAAAAACATGGGAAGCTCGTGGAAATGATTCCTTCCGCCAATTTCATCTAGCAGATCCAAGATCTGAGGCTTCTTCCATCACTTTAGATCCTTTCTAATTTTCCCACCAGCTCTCTCTGGAAATTTCCAAGATTTTACCGTATCTTGATCCTCTCTGTTTTCTTCCATTCATCTTCATCCCACTCACAAACCGGACTAAACGCGCCTGTGTCCCCTCTAATCTTATCATTCCACGACGCAAATAAACCATATGTGAGATTCGCTCGCTTGACGACAAATTCTAGTTATCAATTCGATTTTTCCCCCTTATTATCCATCATTCGTTTGATCAATATAAATAGCGTCAACCCAGACATCTCTCGCTTCGTTTTCCTGTCACAGGCGAGTCAGGAAAACGACCAAGTTCACTGTAGCGTCGCGTGATTCCCCGCCAGCAGTGATGCATTTCGTCTTGATTGGGTGGCCCCAGACGTACGAGAGCGACTCGTACTCTGGATTATCATCCAGTGATACGCTTTATAGGCTATAGATGATAGGACTGTCGTTGGATCCTGGGAATGGTCTAAGCACCTTGATACATGAATAGCGGGGGTCAAGCGGTATCTTGAGCCATGTGAGACGTGAGAGCATGAATGGGTTATCGTCGAATTCATACTCGTCCGGTTCATCCGGTTTACGTTGCGTACTTGAGCTATTCCGAGTCTATAAGAAAGGTATGCATGACGAGGTAATCTGTATTTTCTCCTTGAAGCTTTGGTTGAAGTAGTTTATCCGCCAAGTAGCCCTACCCTACCCCGTCTTACTAAAAAAATCGCCTATGCCTAGAAGCAACTCTCCCAAAAAGAGTAAGTCTTAGATAATTCTTAGTAAATCTTAGATATCATTAGCATATAAATATCAAACTTATAGCTTTCTATAAGCTTAGTTACATCTACAGCTAAAGTCTACTTATTTTTAGACGTTATCTAACATGTCAACTTCATTAAATGGTAAACTATATAGATTACTATGTAGATTCTAAGAAATTTCCACTTTATTATATCTCTATAGAAATTATATTAGCTAGGTATCTATTATTTTTTCTCTTAATTATATAACTTAAGATAGGCAAAGAATTAGATCTTATTATTTATGAGAATATAAAATAGGATAATCACGACGGACAGGGCCTCTTAAAGATAAATTCGTGTCTTTTAAGAGGCATGGTGGCAGAACAAAGGCGGTGACAGCACCTTGCTCTCCATTGGGGGGGTTTCGGAGTCAGCAACGCCTGTCGCCCGCACGACCTGCTTCCAAATCCCTTGACAAGGTTTTGACCCCAACTACTGTACAGCATCTTCGTGACCTGCAATTCAAAGCAAGCATAAACAAATATCACAATTGAGTGCTAATTTGCTGTAGCCATGGCTCTGACATCTCGTCTACAACTTCCTATCGCTCTCACCAACCGTCGTACTAACACCGCTACCCCACAATCATTCCACACAGCCCTTTGTAGATGGACACAGCTGCGAGCCCTGTCCTCAATCAAGAACGCCCGTGTGGCTGTCCTGTACCAGGCTCTTGAACCACCTGTCATCAATGGTGTCAGAAAGCCATCAAAACCAGGAGGTAAGTTGCCTCTTGCCTGCCTAGCATTAGTTATATGCTAAATAATTTACTACAGGATATCAGGATTCTGGTGCAGACATCGCTTTCGCGCTGAAGAACGAATTAAAAATTCCTGTCCTCACCCCAACTTTGTCTCCAGACCCGTCTGAACAGAACGGCTGGTGCTTTCCAGATACTGAATCAGGTATTCTGTCTGCTATTGAAAAGGGTGCCACCCACCTCTGGGCAAATACTATCGTGTTTGCTTCACATCCTTTGCAAGTATCATCGAAATTGGATAGATACCAATCCCAGATCAAGATAGTTGGACAGCCACCAAATCTGGTAGAAAAGTTCGACGACAAAGATTATCTTAACAACCTCATCCGTGACCAAACCGAATTACCAATGCCACGAGCTTGGTCCGTTAACGACAAGCAGGATCTTCAGGCTTTCATCTCACAAGATACTCTCCCCTTTCCACTAGTTAGTAAACCAGTCCGGGGACGGGGTAGTCACGGTGTGAAGGTATGCAAGACGAAAGAAACCCTGTTTAAACACATCCAAGATTTATTCGCAGAGTCCCCCATTGTTATGTTGGAGGAGTTTCTTCAGGGAGAAGAAGCTACCATCACAGTATTGCCACCATCAGAAGAGAATTCGAATTACTGGGCAATGCCGGTTGTAATTCGCTTCAACCATGCTGACGACATTGCACCATACAATGGTGTTGTTGCTGTGATTTCAAACTCGAGGGCCTTAACCTGGAAGGAGGCAGAGTCTAACCCACTTTACAAGAAGGCGGCGCGGGATTGTGAAGAAGTGGCGAGGCTTCTGAACGGGACAGCTCCAATTAGAATCGACATTCGACGATTCCAAAACGATCCCGAGTCGATATTCGCTCTTTTTGATATAAACATGAAACCTGTAAGTGACCCTGCGTGGTTTCACTTGATATAACTGCTCATCTATCATGCAGAACATGACTGGGCCAGGTCGGCCTGGGCGCGAAAATCAAGCCAGCCTTACTGGTTTAGGTGCTACTGCCTTGGGATGGGACTACGCGACATTGCTCAGTAATATACTTGCTGGGGCCCCTTTTCTTCATGACCTACGTACCAGGCAAACAAGATTGAAATTGCGATGATTCTTGTGAGCAATTTCAGAGCGGCAGAGAAGCATCAAAATTGTAGCATTATAAATATCCAGAAGTAGGCACTCATACACTGAACGTAGCGAATAAATGTGTCCACATGTAATATTACACGATGTTTGAGTTGTAAATTCATTTTTATCCAGCTCTTCTGGCATCCTTCTGGTGAGAAAAATTTATAACGAGGCGGGGGCGAAAGAGGTTGAATATCTTTCTAGAGCCTCAATCGGGCCCTGGAGTGCTTTCATGACGCTTCTAGTCCCTTCTGCCATTATCTTGCGCACAAGATGGCCCGATTGAAGTATAACTACTTTCCGTTACCCCACCAGCATCATTATTCATCCCCTCTTTTTCGGCCAGGCCACGATCCACCACCAACATAGAGGTAACGAAGCAGATCCCAACAAGGCAAGCATACATAGTAAAAACTGCATGTATTCCTTTCATGTAAACTTCCAAAATCAATGTCTTTTCCTCTTCTGACAAATTTATATCTGGCAGGGCGAACACGGATGAAGTAATCTGTGCAAGGACTTCTGGGTCAATAGTACCGCTGAGTTCAGAATATAGGACATTATTTAAAACCGCAGCGGAAACTGTCATCACATTGATGCTAAATTAGTTGAAATTCCACAAGATCACGAAGACAAAGGTATGTAAGTTTCCTACCTGTTAAACCGATTGCGCCTCCCATTGCACGAAGAAAATTTCGCAGTCCAGTCATAACAGCACGGTCAGCCTTGAGAGAATTAGCCATAAGAGCAACTAGGACTAGAGCGACGCATTAGTGATTGTTCAAAGATCAAACCTAAAAACAGAACTCGACAGAACTTACCTGGTTGGAAACAAAAGCCGATACCAAATCCCTCCATAGTACCGACAACGATAAATGTCCAATCTGGGGTAGTTTGACCGTAGAACATCTTTGCACTGGCAGCGACAGTCCACACTGCCGCCCCACTAATAATAACAGGGTTGTAGTGTCCAGTATGCGAGACTAGACTGCCACTGATGCCAGAAAATATTCCATGTGCAATGACCATCGGTAAGATCAGCTCTCCTGATCTCGAGGGGCTCCATCCTCTGATGTTTTGGAAGTAAATCGGGATGTAGAATAAATTTCCCCAAAACACAAAGCCAATCAGTAGGTTCTGCATCAAGAGAATATTGGCGGAAAGGCCATTTTTAAACAGTCGCACTATGTGAAGTTTTGTTAGAGGACAACTTCAAGTGTCGGTGTACGACTTACAGGGAACTATTGGCAATTTTGCAAAGCGCCATTCCACTACGATGAATGCGGACCAGAGAAAAATTCCAAGAGATAGCATGGTTATAAGTATTGGTGAGTTCCAAGCAAAGGTTGATCCTCCTTCAGATATTGGTATCTAGTCCACGGTTAGGGTGTTCACATTTGTGACAACAGTCCGCAGGAGCTTACCAAGATTAACAGAACCGCAGCCATATTAATGACAACTCCAAGCCAGTCAACTAACTTAAGCTTCACATATATGTTACCAGTGACTGGGGATGCGGGCAAAGCAATCGCCAGGATCATAATAACAAAGATAGTCATAGGGCTAATGAACCAAAATGCCCATCTCCAAGAAAAGTGCTGGGTCAATAACCCTCCAATGAGGGGCCCAAGTCCATTCCCCAGTGCCACAAAGATACCAATTATACCAAAATAATGACCTCTTTGCTCAAGAGTCGTAATATCTGAAATAGAAATCTGAACCAACGATCCAATAGCACCGGCCCCAAAGCCGCTCAGAGCCCTCCACATGTATAGCTCGATCGGTGTTCTCGAGAATCCCGAAAGTAGATTTCCAAAGCCCATGATGAACAACGCGAGAACGAGACATGCTTTGCGCCCAAAAATATCAGACAGACGGCCATTGACAAGATGGATGCTGGTGCTTGAGCATAAGAAACTGGCGCCCACCCAGGAAATTGAAGAACCAATATGAAGCCCGCTAGCTATAGCTGGCAGAGCTGTAGAAATTGATGTTTGATCGAGAAATGCGGTGAATTGAGCGAGGGCCAGGGCAAGGAAAACAACGAGGAGCCTGGCGGGCGGAAGGATAGTTGATTGCTGATCTTCGAAGGTGCGGAGTAAAGGTGTTTCTTCCGTATTTCCTTCATCATCTGGCGAAATTAAATTAGCCCTGGGCATGTCTGTGTGTGAATCTTGGGTAGTCATCTTTGCACTACTTGATCATTAAAGTATGGAGATTCTATTGATAGAGCGGAATTTGAAAGGGAAAAACTTATAGATATGAAAAGACAAGAAGAATCTATTTCTCAAGTCTCATGAGTGGGTGACTTCAAGAGGACTCCGTGGGGCTTTACCTTCTTACGAGCTCTCGTGCTCCTAAAGGTTATGTTTCACTGCATGTATTTCTTGTTATCACCTTGAAGCCGATGGATCCTCACCGAGTATGACTGTGTGCCCATCAGATTTAATCACAACATCAGCTGTATGTTTAAAGGGCTGAAATTGAGACTTTGAGTTTTTGAGGCCCGCTTCCGCGCTCCCGAATAATCCGACAGACGTCGTTTCTGAGTCGCTTATTTCGCTCAAATGGGTGAAGATGTGCTAGGGCATGGTATAATTTTAGGGGATGGTCCTCTTGGCCACCTTATAGGGTATTTGAAAAGCCGCCGAGAGCTGCATTTCGTATCTCAAAAATACTTTGGCTTTCGCCCAAACGATTGTCCTTCAGTCATGCCTTGGCGTTGGTAAAGGTGATAGGTTGAGAGAGGTAATCGAGACAATACCCTTGTAAGGAGTTACCGGGTTGAGGTTTTACAGACCGCCTTCGGGGAGAAAACCAAAATAATAGGATCCTGAATGATTGATTGGCGGCAAAAATGAGGCGGTCTGTCAAGCTTTAGCCTTAGGATCACCGTTGATCCGCAGATCTGCCAGTCAATTGAGTATTGAGAATTCCCGGTGCGACCCGTCCCGAAGCAATTAGACTTTGTGGCGTCAAGAAATATTGGCTCTCTACAGCGCGCTGTCTTGTATGTTGTCTTATATGCTGTCTTGTACGCATGTACTGTAATGAATTATCAATTTAATTTGGCACGGTCTTTGTTTGAGAACGATTCGTTGTTTGAGACGAGTGTGGAAAAGATGCGTGGTACCCAGCTACCCCATTGACAGCCACACCTGGCCACTTTTAGCGGACAAGGATTTGGGCCAATTAAAAACCGAGGTTCCGGATAAGCGAGACCCCTGAAGGACTTGACTTTGATCAACAACACTGTGCTCTTCTAGTAAATTCTCGTGATGCAATCGAAAACGGATGCGTCTGATCAGATTGAACCCTGTGTTCTACTTTCGTCAATAAAATACTCAAGGATTCCAAGCCGTGCAGCTCGAGCCAGTTGATAGACAATTGGAACTCAAGGAACAATGAATGTAGCTCAAGAAGCGCCAACTTATAACTTATAAGGAGCCAAATCCGCGAACTACATACCCAAAGATTCCCAACAACCACCATAAACACACCTACTGCCTCATCAAATTTCTTCCCAATAACAATCATGTCACCATCTGCCACCGAGTATCACAGTACCACGGAATTTTCCAATGGGACAGAAAAGCACTTCAATGGCAAAAATGCTTTGTTTATCGAGCCCCTCAAGCCTACCGGTATCCTGGATCAATTCAGATCTTTCAATGTCACGCCAGTTATAGGCAAGGAGTTCCCTGAAGCTCACTTGGTCGACTGGCTTCGTGCACCAAACTCTGATGAATTACTGAGAGAGCTGGCAATTACTAGTATGTTCCCTACCCCACTAAAGTCACTAAGGATGAAAATTAAATAACACTCCTTGACAAGTCTCACGACGCGGTGTTGTTTTCTTCCGTTCGCAGAATGGCTTGACCGATGAGTTACAAAAGGTTCTGGTCCAGCGTCTAGGTGAGCTGTCTGGAAAGCCAGCTTCATCATCACTGCATGTCCATCCTCTGAGCCACTTCAACAAAGAGAAAGACAAAAATGTCAATATCATCACGACGGATAAGGCAGCTCTTCCGGCAGAAGACATTTTCAAAAGCCATAATGAGAGGCCGCTGGGTACTCGGGGAGCTTGGCATACGGACATTGGATACGAGCCTTATCCAAGTGATTACACGTGCCTCAGATTAACTCAGCTCCCACAGACAGGTGGAGGTAAGAAATACCTGAATCCTGTATCATAGAGTGAAAGCAAACTTGTGATCTAGATACCATGTGGGCATCCTCCTACGAAGTCTATGACAAAATTTCCCCCGCGTACCGGACTTTCCTCGAGTCTCTTACCGGTACCTTCGGGCAGCAACGATACCCTAAGACTGCTGCCGAAAAGAATTTCCAGATTTACAGCGACGAGCGCGGGTCGCCACACAACGTGGGAACACTACTGCAAACAACTCATCCTGTGGTTCGCACAAATCCCGTCACTGGATGGAAGTCATTGATGGGCGTCGGTAACCACTTGGTGCGCTACAACGAGCTTACGAAAAGTGAGGGAGATCGTATGCATGACTGGCTGCTGCAGATGATCGTTGAAAATATTGATGTCCAACTTCGCCACCGTTGGCAAAACGTCAATGATGTCGGTAAGTGGTTGCTAGGCTGAATATTTCTTGAGCATGGTGCTAATGAGGGTAATAGCTATCTGGGATAACCGCTCTACTTTCCACGCTGCCAACATGGACTTTGCAGGACTGGGAGAGAGGACCGGTAATCGGGTGGTGGGGATAGGCGAGAGTCCCTACTTGGACCCCAATAGCAAGACGCGACGACAGGCTTTGGACGCTTCCGGCTAGAAAGCATTGTTGGACAAAGAGGCACAGCCCTATGCAATCGAACATGAGAGAGCAAGAACGAAACTTTTCTTAAAGGGACATACACGTGATAGAACGGTGTTGAGATTTTCTCCTTCCCTATTTGATGGTTTTTGATTTTTGTGCTGCCCAAAAGTTCCGAGAGATTTTCAGCAGTGGTTCTTTCGAGAACAAAATGTTTGCCTAGGCAATTTACGACTAGTGCCAATTTGTAACCTTTTTCTCCTAAATTTGCTTGTCTACGCATCGCGCCTGTATTCTTCTAGTTCTGAGAGCATTAATTTCTACCAAGTAACCTTAATCTTAACCTTAACTAAACCACTTCATTCTACATTTATGTCATAGAGACGGCGTGGATTCAACACCCACATCTTCAACCACTGCTCTTGCGACATCCAGCAACCTAAAGATTTAATCCAAGCACCATTGTCGATCGGCTGGAAAGGCTCGAGAACCATGGGATCCTTACCCTTCCTCAGATCATGGCGCTGAGTGTGAGGCCAATCACTTCCCCACAGCACCCGGTCAGGATTCGCAGTGATAATGGCTCGAGCCACATTTTCCAAATCTCCGTAGTGTGGCTGGTCATTGGAGCACCGGTAAGGAGCTGAGAGCTTGATATAAAGATTGCCATCTCGGAGTGCTTCCAGTAGTGCAGCAAAGCCAACTGAATTAATGCCAACTGACTGTAAGTGGCCTGCAGAGAGCAACGTGGGTTTGAACATGCTGGGGGCCTGGATGAGCGCGAAGTGGTCGATTACCAACGGCATGGGCAATGCCGCAGCTACGCCCCGCAGTGTTGCCCAATGTGCCATTTCGGGTTGCTGGATCTGGATACTCCATAAGCAGGGTCCGAGTTCATGGGACCCTCTTTCCCTCTCCCACCCTGATATCGACCTTGATATTTCATCCTTCTGCTTTCGCAGCCACCATTGCTCGAGCCGTTTGGCGGTGGAACGGATCAAAGATATTTGCTTATTCAAATCGTGCATCGCTTCAGTGGAAACGAAGTTAAGTCGTACCGACCTGATTCCGGCATTGTGATAAAGATCCAACGTGCCGTCCGTAACGGCGTCAGTATTCAAAACACAAATCCCGCGGGCTTTTCCTTCGTAGCGCCGCATGTAGTCGAGCAATGATGAGCAGTCGGCTCCATATGCGAGGCCGTGTGTGATGCACACGTTATTCACTCCAATGGAAGAATGGAGTTCCTGTAGTTGTAATAGTGTTGCTGATCCGGGCGTAAAATGCCGACCTGGAGCAAAGGCATAGGTCTCGTTCTCGAAGACATGGCAGTGAGTATCCCATGCTTCTCTAGGAACTGTTTTAGTAGGGTCCATGATTTGATGTTATGCGTGCAAATGCCAAAAGCTATGATCCTGTCAGAAAAGAGGGAGGTATAAGTATAATATGTTGTGATGGGGGAAAGCTACCTAATTAGTGGGAATATAAGCTTTGTCTCAATACGTGGCAGATACCCCCGCCATTGATACATACCATAGTGATCCAGTTAATGAGCATAGCCCTAAGCCTAAAAAGGCAAACCACAGAGGCTCAAATTTATAATTTTTATTATTTATTATTCCCTTTAAAGGCCTAGTCCCCTACATGCTTGGTGCAGCCCATCGTGCCATAGTACCGCTTTTGCAATCCAAGCTATCGGCCATACATATAGTTCAGCTGATGGATCAAATTACTATTTGAGGTTTGTTATATTGTAACCATCAATACGAGGTTTGATTAATTGAACGTCTAATTCATCAGCACCACGAGCTTTACGAATTGGATTATGGTACCTCTAATTTGATTATGAACAGACACTATTTAGAAGCCTTCAGCATCCTCCCTTCTCCTGGTCGTGTGCCGCATACCACATATACCACTTGTCATTTTGCTTTAGGAGGGCGGCTTTTCGGAAGCACCTACTCTTGAAATTATTGATTGTTTTATCGTCTTCATCAACAAATAATTCCCTATTTTGCCCCTTATCCTGCCTCTCTTCTTGTATTTGCAGTACCGCTAGCAGACCTCGCTTGCACTTTCGGCATGCCTCTGAGTTACTTGTATTACTCCCTGAATACTTATATATTATACTATCTTTATAGGTGGTATCTTCGCCTCCTCTTTTAGTAGGATAACTATAAAGGTAGGAATTAGAGTTGGAGGCTCAGCACCTTGAGCAAGTCAATTCAGCTCTTTTGACGGAAAGTACTAACTAATTGATCCCTACTAGCTTGTAGCCTGGTAACCTGCTCTAGTGTGGTATATAAACATAGCGTTTAGTCGTTTAGGCTCGCCAGCGAGCCTTGATTGCTTCAGAATCGCCACGGTTATAATCTACTCTTGTTAAAAAAAATCTCTGATATAGGAAAATTATTTTCCTATGCCATTTTATTTCCATTTCGTCGATTTTTCTCATCCACCAACTGCTTGATCTCGGCCAGGATTACATAGCAGGCTTCATCAATATCACCAGCATCTAACAGATTCATCTGTACGTCTTTTAGAGAGATTTAGCTAGTGTACTTAGAAAGGCAGATAATTATAAAAATATTTGAGTCACTTGCAGTCCAAGCACGCACACTCAAAAGTTTCCAAAAGCAGATATAACTCTACTCAATCAATCCTTTGCAACTTAAACAGATAGTGTATGGCAAAAAATGGCAAAAAGGAAAAAACTAATGGTCACTACGAGGGTCGAACTCGCGACCTTGGCGTTAACCTTTAAGCAAGTTATTAGCACCACGCTCTAACCAACTGAGCTAAGCGACCGTCAATTCAACCGTTGATTGGGTGGTTGCTGGAATGACTGAGTTTGTGATGTGTGGGTATATAAAGGAATAGTGTGCGAAGAGGTGGAAATGAGATGGAGACTTCAAGTGGAGTTTGTGGTGGGTGACGAGCGTGGGTTGCCGAGAGAAAGGAGACTAAGCGAGAACCTGAGTGACAACCTGCTTTGTATACGCCTGACAGAATTACATTTCGTGCGTAACAGTGTAAGACAGTGCATCATGAAAACTCAATTCTCCTACTTAGCATGCAGCTCCCCTTAACTGCCCCCAGCTAACTCCCTCAACCTCCCCCTCCACTCTCTCCCTTCCCTCTCCAATTCACTCACCCTTTCCCTCAGCCTCCCATTATCATCCTCCAATCCTTTCACTCTCACATCTCCTCTTTCCCTCTCCAAATTCTCCCTCTTCTCAATCTCACTTTTCAACTTCCCCCTCACAACCTCTAGCTCCCTCACATAAAGACTAATTTGTCCATCCTGAATCCTCACTC
Organism: Hymenoscyphus repandus; assembly: GCA_001414415.1. Taxonomy (NCBI): domain Eukaryota; kingdom Fungi; phylum Ascomycota; class Leotiomycetes; order Helotiales; family Helotiaceae; genus Hymenoscyphus; species Hymenoscyphus repandus. Next base: position 39,486 of record LLCE01000160.1, on the reverse strand, counting down.
TCTGCTCTAAACTCTCTATTTCCTGTTTGAGGGAGCAAGAGGAAGAGGACGAGCGAGCGGCTCGTTCGAGCTCGTTGGTTATTGCTGAGAGTGCTTTTTCGATCTCAGGGCTGAAGGGGGAGTATTTGGATTTGCGCTTTTTGTGGGGTGGGTAGCGGGGTGGAGAGGATGAGGGTGGACGGGTGCGATATTGTTTGTAACTAGTTGATAGTGGCGGAGGGGAGAAAGGCGTGGGATTAGGTAGGGTGGGTAGGATGAATGGTGGTGTTGGGTAATGTGTGATTAGATTTGAGGCTACAGTTTGTGGCTGCGACGAGGATTTTGAACGTGAACCAGCCGCCGGTGGAGCAATAGTTGTGGTAGGAGACTTCTGTACTATAACTTGGAACTCAGAATTCCCTCCCGCAGTACTGTGACCATTTCCAGTCCTCTTCAATATGCCAATCTCAGGAGTGCTAGACACTTCACCAGCTCGTCTCGCCAACCGCCTACCATCCACAATTCCAGGACTAAAAAACCCCATGCTCCTCTCATCTTCTACCCTCGGACTGAAGTTACTCGTAGGACACGGCCTCGGTGGGACGTTGTACTCCCTTACCACACAGTGGGGACAAAACCAGAATTTCGGCGCCTCAGTGGGGTCGGTCATACATTCTAGGTGATAACAGTTCTCGCATGTTTGGCACTCGTAAAGGCCATCGGGAGAGCCGCAAACAAAGCAAAATGTATCGTGAGGACCTAGATAGGTAATTAAATTGGGATAAGTACACGCACGATTAAGATGAGAAGGGGAAGGGAGAATGAAAAGTTAGAGAGGCTTACCATCGTAGTGGTGTTCCCCACCTCGCCAATCAATGGTGGGGTCTAAGCTTTCATAACCGTATACATGTCTAGCAACATCACTTGAACGATCTGTATAATCTGCTGGGCGCGTACAATCTGGTTGCGTTCGCATAGGTGTTGTATTCTGGAATTGTTGTAAGCAAATGTATACCTTGTAAAATTTGAAGTGTAAGGTTAGTGACATTTTCCATTTCTTATGACTTCATAATATTAAGATCATTGGAACTCAGAAAAATTCCCTAGGTCTGAATTTGAACGAGACTGGAGAAGTTCTTATCTCATCATCCGATGGGCTGAATTGGATCCACAATTGCGATTGTGTTTTCCGTTCCAAGCGCGAACTGGGCTGAGCAATCTGAAGGAAAATAGCGATGCGATGACATGAAGATGGAAGCTGGAGTAGACTTTGATCGCTTACGTCAGAGATAAGCCTGTTGCTTACATTGCATTCTAATTAGATCTGCTCGAGTTAATTGGCCGACCCCACCTTTGGCAAATCGCTTAATTTGCTGGCGAGTTTAGCCGCTCTGCCAACATCAACTGCAAGCGTCGGCCCCTGCCAACAGTTGAACCAACATGCCCGATCTGCAGATTAATGGTATTACCTAGCTCCTTCTTGGATCGCGTCTGATTCTCGCTCTTTACCATGCCTTCGGTCGAATTTCGTCATATTCTCTGAAGGCGAGAGAACGTTACCAAATTTATAAGTTCATATGGAAATAGGCGTGATTAGTGGACTATAAGTAGATGGCGCGCGAGATGGGCATTCAATATTCTCAGCAATCTTTCTTATATTTCTGTCTAGAAATAATATGATGGTCGGGGTGTGGGATGGCTTGTTGTACTCGAGAAGCATTGTCTGGATAGTTTCTCATAATCTTTTGATAAACCCATTTTTGGCTGCACGGTTTCTTCATCTTGAATAATGGCTACGCTTTATTTTAAGTTAGTCGAACAGAGGCTAGAATCAATAATGACTTTACTCTCTAAAAAGTGAAATGAAAACTTCCGGGCAATTAGCACTCGTTAATGACGTAATTGCCTAGAACCAAAATGCTCCTTGCCTTAATTTAAATTATTTTCCTGTAATTCCAATACCTAGAACTCTCAAGGTTGTTTGATATTCATATGCACCCCTGATATACTAATGTAAGTTTTTCCCAAGTCCAATTCTCAACGCTACTTTGACCAGCCGCCGCCCGTGACGCCGTTAATCCAAGCTTCAGAGAACGCATATTGCACGTTCTTATTAGGGTATATACTGCAAGTCTAGCTTAAAAGCCAAACCATGCGAGTACTAATAAATTTGCCTCAATAAATCCTCCATGTGAAGTACCAAGGTCGCTCTCATTTTCTCAATTTGCTATCCTTGAGAAATAGCCCTAAACCTAATCATCAAGCTCATCAATCCTCGTTCCTTTCGTAACAAACTTATCTTAACCCACCATCAGTTAAAAGCTATCCCCATCCTCAAACTCTAACTCTGGATATACCATGTATGTTTACGGCACACAAACACTCATAAATCTCACAACTACCGCTCCCACACCCCAAGCCCCCAATGTTTCCCCGATAACATCTTCTATCACACTCTTCGCATAGATACCTACATCTCTCCTATAGAACCCATACCCGCCTTCGCCCTCCTCTTGATAAACTCTCAATTCCTTTGTAAGTTGAATCATGAGGAAACTTCCACTCCCCGAAATACATCTGTCTATTAGATTTCACTACGCCCATAATGACTGTGAGGACGTCAATGTTGAAAATTTGAGGTTCGAGGTGGATATTTTACTAAGGTTTTCGAGGGAGAATTTGGAGGCTGTGTAGATGCGTGTGTTGTGTACATATCTTCATCAGTTAGAGGATTTCGAGTGGGATCGAGTGGGAGAAGAGGGGAACAAACCCATATAAGGGATATAAACGTACCCAGAAATCGCAGCGATATTAGCAATCATCCCTTTATTCTAAATTAGTAGGGGTGATAAAGCTAGTGTAAGTGCAAATAGACCCCATTTATTCGTCTAGTATAGCTTTTTTTGCAGCATCAATATCAATATCCAGGACTAGGGAGAAGTGATTTGTCCCGGCGTTAATTATTAGAACGTCTAGGCTGGCACCTTCTTCTTTGAGTACGGCGAGTACTGCTGAAACTTAAGGTTGAATTTTGTCTTTTCAGGCCAAGAGCATTGTGTTCAGTGGGTGAGAAAATGCGGTTATTCTAATCAGATTTCTTGTTGTTCAGAAGACTTTCCAGCCTTGACTTTGGAATTCTTGAGCCAAAACTGATCTTAGTCTACCGTCGCTGCAGTCTATGATTAGCACTCTTTTCTAGCACTGATTATCCATGACTTGATAATTGATGTTAGGATTCCTCCTATGAAGATAAATCTTGTAGAAGCGCAATAGATACGAGGAGATGTGCTATGCTGGTACCATTATCATTGTTGGTTCGGCTAATTCAGGAATTGCCGCCGACGTCAAATCATCGCTAGAGACAGGATTCCTGCACAGCATAATACAGGTCAGAATTGGTAGGTACAGCTTCCATGAAATGTATTTGAAAAGCTGCTTTCATGTTCCAGCGGCGCGTCCTTAATCAAACTTCGAGGACGAATTGGGCCCTCCAAAAGAATAAAACCGTCTTGTGGTGTTGACACCGGCCGAACGAGTCACGTCGGGGGATGAGGTTATCCACGTAACCGGAGAATAAACTGCGGAAGTGAAAGCTGCTTATCAGCTTAGGAATGGTGCGCTTGAAGACCATCGATGGTGGCTCCTAGAGTCTCAGTGTCAGTCATTCCAACATCATGAAATGCACTAGCAAGTTGCGCAGGTAGTAGAATAAGAGGTCATAGGACTCCGAGATTTCGATGCTTGGAGGGATAGTTTGGAAAACAAATATAAGCCTCGGAACTCAAGAAGTGGACCGATAGCTTCAAGATAGTTCAGCTAGTTAGCCTGTTTCTCCCAGACAATCGCAGAGCTCGATACATGTGTTTGGTTCTAGGTTGAAGCTTTCCATGGATTGAGGTAAATTTGTTGCATACACAACTTTCATCTGAGAAACGACATTTTTCACAAGAGTCGATTTCCAAAAACTAAATGTTTCTGAGATTATTAGCTAGAGTGTTGCCGCTACTGCCCAAGAGAATAGAACTCGGAAAACACCTCTATTAGAGAACGTAAGTTTACCGAAGCGAAAAAGCAGCTGAATTGGAAAGCTAGATACTAGAGATCTCGATTGAAGACTACTTGTCTTGAATTCCAGAGTTATCTCGGCATTCTCCATTGCTAAAATATGTATTTCTCACCAAATCTAAGAAGCCTCTTCTATAAATAGTTTCCATTGTATAACATCGGAACTAGAAATGATTTGAGGCTTAAATGACGTAAGGAAAATTGATAGACATAGGGGAATCTTTGAGACATTTTCCCGCATTAACATTCTTTGCACGTTTCCAATGTTACATCACTCGGGAGACAATGCAGGTATTAGCGGCTCGGAATTAGTATTTCGACGAGATTTCGAGTACACTAACTCCAATATGCACTAAGAAATGAAACGAAAAGTATACGGATCACACTTGAAAAGAGACTGACCTTTGCCAATTTCCGGGTCAGCATAACTGAGTTAAAAGATCATTCTATCATTTGTGCTTCAGTGATTTAATGTTGGATAGCTGTAATAAGTAACCTTAGGTGACATGGCGGAGAACTTCGTTGCTGGCATGTCAACCCTGCAACGTGATTGTCCCTTGAGGATTCTCCTAAATGCGCCACCCTTCCGAGCTATGTAACTGTACCCGTCGATGGCTGGCGACATTGGTCCCAAAAGATGTCTGTATCGACTTGCACGTCTCCCCACGTGCAATGGAATCATTGGAGAACGACGTGTCCTACGCTATCGTTATCGACCAGGTATCGATGCTTGAGGTTGTTTCGACGCTTTAAATAGTAGGAATGGCGTATTTATTCAAAGCTGAGGCTCTCAAAAGTTGTAGTCTTGTTGGCGCTGGGTGATTTGTATTGCCTCCAGGTCTTCCATGATAACATCAAGGCGAGACTCCGTCAGCTAGATACTACTAGGAGAATAACTCACTCGGATCATTCAGCTGAATTCCTCTGATGGTCACTCTGAAGACAAGACGAATATCGTGGATAGAGCACACCGAGATATTGGACGATCTGATCTCCGCGAGGTGTAAAGTTACACGACTGAGAGATTCGGAGACCACCATTTCAGCCATGACTGCATCCATATGTTCCGCAGATTAAGTACGACCTCGGCGCAGCGATAACATGTAACCATGATATCTGTGGGGTGCTTTCTTTCTTATGTCGATACAGAAAAAGATACCTACCTCAAGACTATTCGACCAAATAGGCAACCCCCCTGCAACGCTGACTGTTCCACAACGTTGACCTGCATGCATTATTGCAGAAATTCAGAGAAGCCGTTCCTAGTTCTTGCAGGTCCACCAACGGCAGGTCCCTTCATCGCTAAGTGTATGGTTTTTGTCTTCCGTAAATCCAGCCGGCTTTGAGAAGTATGTGCATGCAAGGGCGGGGATTTCTGATGTTTGTCAAAGTGTTTTGCTGCAAACTTTCAATATTGTAATTTAGGCTGGAGTGACATTCGCTTGCAATGCAACTTGACGAGAAATAATAAAGACAAAGAAGTTCGAAGATGTCAAGTCGTACCCAAGTTGAGCTTTCGGAAGAAACATTTTTGGTGCAGCACCACATATTTACTGCTCACTAGTTACTGCACCGGAATGCTGCAGCGCCGTTCCAATCTCGGAGTAACTCATCAAGAGGTGCGAAAAGCTTCAAGTTCAGCTCAAGACTTCAGAATTCCCAATGTCAAAGCATTCGTGCAACACATGTGCAGCCGTGTTGTACACGAGTATGCGCCGCGCAGTGTGAGAGAGGAGGGGGATGAGGCTCATAACCACGGGTCAAGCTTGAGCAGGGATTGTTATACGAGGATTTTTGTATACAGAAAAAGTGCAGATTGTCGGTCTGATGCATCTATCGATATATCGAAATACGAGGCGTCCGTCCCCTTTGCAGAATGCAACCACGCCTACTGTTTTGGACAAGGCCAATGCAGACAGTGGGATGAGTGTGGAGATTCGAGATATCTTTAAGGAAACGTCGAGTTATCGTGGTCTTGCTATATGAAGGAAGCCTCCCCTCGAAAGAAGAAGGCACAACCAAAAGCACATCATTCCTTACAAGAGCTCCACAGTAACAAACAATTTGACTTGTCAACCACATTTTTCCGAAAGCAAAATGAAAACCACAATGGCAATCTCATCCAGCTTTGTCCTGGGTCTTTTGGCATCCACCAGCTCTGCTTTGGTTGCTCGCGAGAGTTTATCAAGCCGCCAAGGTACGTTTCTTTGTACAATGGTCTATCAATTCTGCTTGTCTCTAACAACCGAAATTAGCTCCAACGTACTCTTACTTGGGCTGCTACACTGAGGGCAATGGCGTAAGAGCTCTTGGTGCCTTTAACAGTGTCAACCATACCACGATGACCGTCGAGCTCTGTGCCTCCTACTGCACAGCCTCATACACACTCTTTGGACTAGAATATGGAGGAGAATGTTGGTGTGCAAATGTCTTTGGTACTGGTAGTGTTTCAGCGCCTGAGCTAGACTGTTCTTTCCCTTGCGCTGGAAATGCAACAGAGAAATGCGGTAAGTGCTTGTACATTCGACGTATCTAGTTGTGGGTGCTGATTGAACCTGTTTAGGTGCTGGAAACAGGCTCAGTGTCTACTCGACCGCTCCTGCTCCTCCACCAGCTCCAGTGCATGTCCCCACAGCCACCCCGTACACAAGAATCGGATGTTACACCGAGGGTAATGGAACACGGGCCTTGTCGGCAAACCAAACAACTGATTACACACCTGGTACTGGACTTACGGTCGAAAAATGCGCAACTTTCTGTTCTGCCGGCTCATATGCCGTCATGGGTGTCGAATACGGAGGAGAGTGCTACTGTGGAAGCGAAGCTTCTTTCGCTGCATCGGGAGCGGCTCTGGTCGCCGATGTGCAATGTGATATGCTATGTGCTGGGTCGTCTGCTGAGTTCTGTGGGGCTGGAAACCGTCTCGATACATATCACATAGTCTAATGGCTCCTACATGCTGTAGATAGACAAAAGCTTGTGCTCAAGTGAGGTTTGCAAAATTAGGTGGGGAGACACAATGGCCTAAAAGTGTTTTGATGTTGTTCACTTCTTCTGTTGCTAAATAATATCAGCATGATATGCTTAGTAAATGTTTATTATGAGTCAAATATGTAATAACAAGACTTTGTGCTTTGCGCATTCATATTCACAGTGCATGTAAAGTGATTACAAATAACTATATGTCTTCAGCCTGACAGACAACGACTAGACTGTCACCAAGCAGGGCAGAGAATACTATAGTATGAAATGTAACGTATTGGTAATGTAAAGCAATGCGCAATAACCTCTACCGTCCTGGAAGAGGCACGGTGCTCTGCAAAGCTCAATGGAGCTCTGAAGTAGGTGAACAATTTGCCACAAGGCCGTATATTTGTGTTGATCGCTAGAAACAAGGATGGGAAGAGATACTGACTTACGAGTTCATCCTTACTCAGCCTGATTGTTGCCATATATGCGTCGATGTGTTCGTTAGCTGACCAAAACTCATTCTCGACAGGGACGTGGAAAAGTACGTAAGGATATGTCATTTTGAAGAAGACAGTTTCCTATGCGCGACCAGAAGAGTTTGGTTAGCAAAGATTGTCTTATGTCACATAATGTCGGCGTCGACCAGTCTAATGTGCCAACTCTTGGAATTCTTGAGCATGAATAGAAGTAAACTTTCTTGCTTTCCAAGTATAGCGATGAAAATATGGAGGTCGTTCCTCAATGTTATAGAAGGTGTGAAGGCCAATCCATGGAGTAAAACATGGAGCTTTTGAAACGAGCAACTAACATTAGTAAGCCGGTGCATATATACCTTGAAGGATTGTTGCTGGGTTTAAAATTCAATCTTCGGACGAGTTTTGTTGCTGATTGTTAACTCAAGATGAAGTGAAAAGTGTACGAGAGTTTAGCAAAGACCGTGCGTGACTGAGGTCTTGGCTGAAGCCATGTGGACTCTGAAAACTCCAGTAGGATTTCTCGGCCAATGAAGAATGAGTAAGGTCTGTAGGAAATGGGAACAGAGAGCCAATGTTGCACGTGTCATGTTGTATGATCTCGAAGGATTTGGTCGCTGCGACGCGTTGTCAGAAGCTGAAGATATGCCACTAACCCGCATTAACCAAGTTCCGCTCTTGGCACTTACTCCAGAGATAGTCACTTTTCCACAACACGCCGGACCTGCTGGAAATGCTGAAAGGGCATCTGCTAAACATCAAACTGACGTGAAGTATTATAAATATTTGCGATGATGTTGCCCGTGTTTATTCCGAGTTACCTGTGAAGTTTACAGCCAATTCCGAGCATTTTGCGGTGATATGCGTTAGCCGGCCCAGCTCCGCCGCAAAGTACGCTAATAATACTCTCATTTGGTGCATCCACCCATTGATTGATCCGATCCGACTTGATCCTCACTTCATTCATCAATAACAAACCCCAAGACCGATCCCAATGCCCTCCCTCGAATGGGAGCAGATATGCTGTTAATTCCTACCAGACAAGACGTCCCTCACACCCTCACCGCCATCTCTAGGGGAATTGTCACCGTCTCCTCTTCGCCTCGCGAACTTGGTGTGCCAAGCAGTTCTGCCAGCTTCGCAGATCATACCTCCTTTTGACGGTGCAATAGCTTCCAACCACGATCACGATAAGTTGGACATAGGTGCGACAACTATAGACTCTTCGATGCCACACGCTGTTGAGATGCCCTCGTTCTTGTCCGACGATACTGGGCCTATCTCAACTGCAAATCGCCCTCCTTATGAAGTCTCCCATGCTTTCCGAAATTCGTACGAAAAGACAAATGGAAACGCAAGAGTTTCCCCATATTCATCCATGAAGGGCAGCGTTGGAGAGAACTCAGAACTGTATCTGAACGGGGACAACAATCACGGCAGATCTTATATGGCTGGCGAAATGTTCCAAGATGGGAATCTGAATTCGATTCCCAATGGCAGAGCGAGTGCCAGCAGCTGGGACCATAAATCTTCGCGCAATGGCAGCACTTTGTCTGTCAATGGAGCTGCCAATGGCGTCAATGGAACGCCCGAGAATGGAAGGAGGAGTCCAGGACCACAAAATGGAATGGCAAGAACGTCGAACGGAAATGGAGATCGTAGCTCAGTTGCGTCAGTCAACGGAAACGGTAACGGAAATTATACAACTACTGAGGCCACAATAATAGCACCTGCCACTCACGAGGACGAACCCGCTAAGAGGATTTCAATCCCTCCACCTGTCTCTACCAACCCGCAAAGTACTGGTCCTCTAACATATGCCACTTCATTATTACCTGCAACACCCCAATCTCCCGAAACCCCTCCGCGACCTTCGACAACTTCCCCCGGACCACATCGATTTTCATCCCCTCCAACGTATCCTGCGCCGCCAATACCTACAGCCTCGAATGCTTCCTCTCAACATCCTGGTTCAAGTCAATTGAAGCATCGTCATACCCTACAGGTCCCAAAGTCAATCCCAAGTCGAGGTTCTCGTGATGATAGTGATGCAGTGTTCAGTAGTGGGAGGTTCTCGCCTACGAATGTGACTTCTAGTGTAAGACGAGCTTCTCTGAGCTTGAACCGCAGAAACACACAATCAATACACTCCAATATGCCACAGGAAGAAATTCCACTGGACGAGGATGCTACACGTTGGGCAGAAGCTATCAGACAAAAACGTGCGAGTAAAAGAAGACGTAAAGAGGACGATGATGATGATAGGGTAGTTGTTGGAACAAAGGTCGACCAGAACCACGTAAATTGGGTGACGGCATATAACATGCTTACTGGCATTCGATTTACCGTTTCAAGGACCAACGCCAAGATTGCCCGCGCAGAATTAACAGATGCAGATTTTGAGGCTAAACATAAGTTCTCATTTGACATGTAAGTATGAACCGATACAATTCGGGCATTAGCTAACGGCAATTAGCACGGGAAACGAACTGACGCCCTCAGCGAAGTATGATTTCAAATTCAAAGATTATGCGCCAGGTGTTTTTCGAGACTTGCGGCAGAAGTTCAGACTTGATCCGGCGGATTACCTGATGTCTCTAACAAGTAAATACATACTATCCGAACTAGGGTCGCCAGGAAAAAGTGGGAGTTTCTTCTACTTCTCCCGAGATTACAAGTACATCATCAAAACGATCCACCACGCCGAACACAAGTTTCTGAGGAGGATTCTGAAAGATTACTGGCTACATGTTCAAGAAAATCCGAACACACTTCTCTCACAATTCTACGGTCTTCACAGGGTCAAGATACCTTATGGAAGGAAAATCCATTTTGTGGTGATGAACAACCTGTTTCCTCCACACCGCGACATACACCAAACCTTCGATTTGAAGGGTTCTACCATCGGCCGTGATTTCAAGGAAGAAGATTTAGAAAAGAACCCAAGAGCTACTCTTAAGGATCTCAATTGGTTACGCCGTGAAAAGCATCTTGAATTTGGCCCTGAGAAGAAGATTCTGTTCTTCGAACAAATGGAAAGGGATGTCCGTCTCCTGCAAAAGCTAAAAATTATGGATTACAGCATGCTTGTTGGGGTCCACGATTTGCAAAAGGGCAACCAAGAGAATCTTCGTGACAAAACTTTGCAAGTTTTCCAGCCCGGCGGCGATAGTCCGTCAGACGAAGCCCCAGATGGCAGGGGAATGCTGATGCGCACACCGAGCAAACTAGAAAGTGCTCGTAAAGCTAGGGAGTTAAGGCAGATCATCAAGCAAGAAAAGCCCATACCCATGGGACAAAGCAGCTCTCGAATGCCTGATACTCTAGAAGAGAACACTGCTAAACGAGAGCTAGTTTTCTACAGCGATGATGGAGGTTTTCGCGCCACCCATGAGGATAACAGTCCTGGTGATGAGATATTTTTCTTATCCATCATTGATTGCCTTACACATTACGGCACAGTGAAGAAGCTCGAACATTTCTGGAGTAGGTATTCCCATGCCCATACCCATGCCTTTAACGATACTAATCATTTCGTCTAGAGGGTTTGAGTAACGACAAAAAGCAAATCTCGCCTATTTCCCCAGAACCATACGGCGAACGGTTTATTAATTTCATCGAAGGAATTACCAAAAGCCCCGAAGAAGCTGCTCGAGATGCACAGAACGCCGCCAGGTCTGCTATACCACACACTAATTCCAATGATCTGTCGGATCGCCGGAACACTGGTTCGTTGGATTCTGGCCGTCGAAGGTCAAACAGCCAGCCTATGCATCGAACAAGCACATCCAACACGACCTTGCAGAGGAACGAGAAGGAAGCCCAGAAATCTGAACGCCGAGGTGATGATGAGTCGCATCGACCAGATTCACGTATCATCAGTACAATGCGGAGTCCTAGTGCTGAACGTACCAGTGGTCTACAAGGGCAGACACTTCCTGTGGTAGAAGAGCTTGGTGAAGCGAGTAGTACTGGAGGAAGAAGCGGTCATAGCCGCGAACGAGAGGAAAATGGCGCCAACGAGAGGCGCCCATTAACGCCCGCCAAGGATGGACGACCATTGACACCCCAGAAAGATTATAGCCCGAATCGCAACAGCCAGGGTGGGAGGAGGCCATTAAGCAGAAGTAGCTTGGATAAGGAATTGCCACCTTTACCACGAGTAACAAGTCCGGGGCAGTACTAAACACACGTCATTCACATTTCGATAGAGGGATAAAAGCGGAAGTCGAAGAAGGGAGTGCATTCATGATACCATCACATCGAGCGGGTTTTCTTAGCGTTCTTCTCCTTTTGATTGTTTAAATTTCAAGCCCCGACGGGTCAATTGTTTCATTGCGTCTTGTCAACGAGTTTCCTTTTGTCAGCTGCTCTTGGTTTCGAAATCGGAAGAGATTGTAGATAGGTAGTAGACGTGCGTTTTTGGAGAGCATGTGGTATGCGGGATGTGTAAGCTAGACTTGGGTTGGGCCGAAAGGCTTGTTCATTACTAAATGGAACATGATTGATCAATCCCTCGTGATGAGGATGGCAATGAAGTGCTCCGTGAAGTGACTAGCAAGGATCTAGTCATGATTTTCACACAATGCAACAGACATATCCCAAGCATGTTTCAAAGACCTAAAAATTTCTAATATCAAGGCTCTATCCAATGCTCACAACCTGAGAATGCTCACATTGATGTCGATCTAGTTCGACGGTGCCTGATATGTAAATCTTTCCCTTCATCTTTACATTTCTAAATTGAAGTAAATGCTGTCGCTCTGGCTCCCTACCCGATCGAGATGTATATCTTTGAGCCGTGGCTGCTTTGATCCGGGAGGATTCTTCTAAGAACGTAATATACTTGAAGGTGTCATGCTGAGACAACAGGAGGTGAAGGTCACATCCAGATTGAAAGAAGTACATCGAGAAAGGTGCTGCCGCTCCACCCTCTCAAAAAAAAGGTATGCCAAACACATCCAAAGGTGAATTAGATATGATGGATGACAAGTAACTAGTGCAGTCCGGCTCTGATCTCGCTTATGCGGGCGCTCGGTGCCGGTCGCTCTTGCTTTTGATTTCGATCCTAAGATCAGCTCACCATCTATCTCCGCCCTTTTTAATTTTCGCTCAGAAGCGAAATAGTCACCGCTGTCACGCAGCTACGCAAGAACGAGCTCTAGAGTCATGGAATTGGAAGTCAAGGTGGATGGAGGTTCTAACAGAGAGGAAGACCAGAATAAGGAGAATATACCCTTTGTCATTTTCGGCACCCAAGATCGTCCCAACACCTCGCGACTTGTTTCGAAACCCAAATCTTTCATGAGAGAATTTTCGGTCAGGGAGATACCGCCATTAAGAATAAGTACGAGTCTGCAAGAAGTTTCTCTAGTCGTGCCAGCGAAAGATACCGAGCTCCCACGCGCTTCAACAAGCAATGGCCTTCCAGGTTCACTCCAAACCCCAAACATCTTGCCATCAAACTATCAACGGCCATCAATCGGGGTAGCTGAATCGGAGGCTACTGTCCAGCTCACCTGTGATCTTGACAGTTGGAGAGTGGAAGAAGGCAAAGAGACGTCTTTCTGCGGCATAGGGAAGAAAAGCCCGCATAATGCAATCTCAGACCGCTTCGCGAGATTCAGCTCCATTAATCGTTCACCAGCGGCGCCACGCGGGCACAAACCTCGAGTTGCTTCTTGGACAGCAAATGTTACACCTGCAGACAAGATCGACAAGAGTGTACAGCAGATTGCTGAATTCATTCGCAATCTGCATCAGCAGTCAAAATTGGATTATCAGGCAATGTTGGATCTTTTTGTCGACGCGAGTAGAGAGATCGACTACTCGTGGCCATCCTACCATCGCGATGCTCCCTGCGAAAGCTCATCGAGGCAGATTCTCTGTAAGAGAGTCGTATTGATACATGAGACGCTCACAGCATATCTCGCGGTACCAAAGGACGACGCGTTGATGAAAGAAGCTCAGGAATTAGCAGATCAGTGCATCAAGTTCGGCGAGGAATGGGAAATCTCGACAGGTAGAGATCTTGGAGTTGCCAAGGCGTTAAAGGATGGCAAATCACAGGAAACCGCGGAAAACAACGAGATAATGGAGTATATTGCTCCATATCCAAGTACCACGGTGGAGGAACAGAGTGAAGAAGAGGACAAAGCTTGTAAGTTTGAGTCACCTGACCCAAAAAGGCGGGAAAAAGGTATTTTCTATTATCTCACATATCGCATTGTCTTCCCGCGCTGTGTGTATAAAACAATAGTACTCTAGCAAATGCTAATTATGTATTTTCAGCAGCTCCTCCCCGTAGCAAACCAAGATCGAAATCTCTCGCCCTTCAGCCTTCGAAACATCTACCTTCATCGATCCCCGAGGAGCATCACTTCTCACACAACATCATATCAGAGTCTATCGTTCGCGAACTACAGAAGATAGGGCAACGTTTCGAGATGCACACCATCATGATTCAGAAGATCATTTCTTTAATTGTCAGCGACGACAGCCATAGCGGACCCGATTCCCATACCGAAAAGAGCGCAATCGCAAAGAGGACCGACCTCCTAATGTTGTTAGAGTCTTTGGCAGACTGGAAAGATGATTGCGGTGGCAAGATTGATCGAATTGAGAGCGGGGTCAACGCGATCTATAACAAGGAAGCAAATGTCATCAATAGTAGCATGATGGAGTCTTGTGACCGCATCGAAGCGAAACTCAAAACAATGGAAAGCCTTCTGCCTACACCCAGAAACGATGAGTTCACTCAACTCACTGCATCACTAGAGGCCGAAAAAGCGAAATTGACCGTTCAGCTTGAAAAGCTGCAGATTGAATATGAAGAGCGCCAAACTCAGACAGAGGCCGCCAAGGGAGAAATTCAACGTCTTCAGGGAGAGGTCCAAGGCCTTGAACACGGGTTCCGCACTGTTGTCTTCAAGCTCGCCGAGCTACAGAGCAACGCAGAAGTCAATTCTGATCCGGCAGGTTGGATTGATGAAGCGTGGGAGTCAGCTATGGATGAATTCTGGCCGCAGGGCGACCCAAGTGTACCAGAAGTCGATGAAGTTGAGCGAGAATATGGGAACGGCACCGAGACTGGAGCTAGCACAACCAAGTCCACTAGGCCTCAAGTGAAGAAGTCTGGGCGAGCAGATGAAAGTGGTACCGGCACAGGAGCATGTGTGATCTTGTGATCGTCTCCCTTCATGAATTTACTGGCGCTGGTGGTGTTTATGGTGAGGACAATTATTCTGAAATTGGTTGCGCGTTCATGTCTACAGAGTACCATAAGTCAACTAGTTTGGCCGCTGAAATGGAGGGTACACTGGGATATTATACTGCTTGATCATATAACAATCCTTGGAGCTTTTAGCTTAGATGGACGCTTTTATCCTCGCGTCGCCTTTACGGTATCACTTCATGTATTTTAGAGGTTGTAGGTCCATAATAGTAATAGTGATATCACGTATTTGCTACTCCACGAATGAGCGGTACTGACGATATGTTCTTTTCTTCCAAGATGCCTAATTTTATAAGCACCATTCGGATATCCTGTGCCGTTACTATGCCCACTCTGTTATTTCGTAGATATATATTTAGCTGCAGACGCGATATGAGGATTTTATGAAGATCCGGACACTTGAACTGAGGATCGATCCTAACTACTATAGTTATAGAGCGAAATGATATAGAGTAAACTGTTGTGTAAGGGGGATCGAAGTGTTTACCCTTCATAAGCACTATTTACAGGGCAATTACAGGAGTATCAGAACTGTCTATAGCAGATATTGCGGGCAGTAGATTAGTATGGTTTTTTACATTGCTTTAATTTACTCGCAGATGATTGTTACTATTGTGGTTCTTGTTTCGTGCTGCACGAACTTGTTCATGGCGTTATGGTAGTAGTAGTAGCTTTTGTTCATCTTCCTTTGATATACAAACTCATAAAGCGGGGACTGATATCCAAAAGAGCCTCGTGGTCTCAGCAACCCAAGATGGTAAGAAAAGTGGCTGTTCTGTCTTCTAACTATGCCCATGACGTCTTCTTAAAATCGGCACGCCGCTTCTTGTAACTCACCTTCGCTTGAGTCGTCGACGCTAGCAAAATTACTTATATGGCCATATCCATGCCGCATCTCTGAAACTAGCGGAGTCTAATTCTGTAGATGTCATATTTCTACATCACGCTCATCGTTGTCGTGCTCTTCTAAACATCACGGCAATCAACAGAATCCTAAAGTCGCGTCTTCAACATCGTGCTCAAGATGGAGAAGCACTTCAACGACATGCGAGCTTATACTCCAAGAGACACACCCCGTGGTAAGCTCATCAATGTTCTCGCTTCGCACCAGTATCCTAGAAAGGCGATCGACTAACTTTGAGACGCCGGATAGCTGGTTCTCCGTTGTCGCCATTCTGGGCAAATGTCACTGGTTTCAAAGACATTGGCTCGAGCTTCAAGCAGTCTTCTCCTGGTGCTATGCCAGTGCCTTGGGGTAGTGAACACAAACGTGTCTGCACTGGTGAGATCAGATATTCTGATCTGCATCATAGTCAGAAGGCTGCGTCTCGTAGGTATGTTCCGCCCAGTTCTTTGATCATCTTTGCTGAATTTGGTTCATTTATATCGGCCTATAGGGCTTTTTTTTTTGGATGATTAGCCCCTATTTTATAGAACGAGGGTTGAGGGTTTAGTCTTGTCTTTGCATTTTTCTACTGCTTTCCTTTGACCTTCCAAGAACTACTCATTGACAAGCAACGATGAGTAGACAACAGCAAGAAAAAGATCGAGTCAGGATTGCTGCTGCGCGCGCTCTCAAAACCCCAACTCAAGCCCATCACTTCGAGAAACTCGGCCTTCCAGTCCCCGCCAAATACCTCGTTGGTCGCGACCCTAACACCCTACCAGCCATCCCTCTCACCCCACTCCCTCCACTCTCAGTCAGCGATGGAGGTCCATCTATCTCTGTTCCTACCAAAATTCTCGTCGCAGCCGATTCCACCGATCCAGCCAAGCACGTCAAACACATCGAGAAGGTCAAATCCACCCTCGCGTCCGACACCGTTCGTCTCATCAAACCAGCACCACCAGCTTTCAAGAACTTCGAGATGGTCTCCCTCACCCACATCATCGAGACGCAATTCCAGCATCTCGCCACGGTCCAGGAGATGGATATGCGCGCCCGCCGTCTCGCTGCCATCACTGAGGCTCATGGTATGTTGAACCTCAAGCGTCAGATTGAGGAGTTGAGTCCCATCACCGTCATGGATATTAAGAAGACTCTAAGGGGTATCTTTGTCGGCAACAAACATGAACATAATGCCGAGTACGTGGAGAGGTTGGCCGATTTGTTGATCAAGAAGCAGGAAAATGATTGGGAGGTTGTGGTTCGAAAGCTGGAGCGATTCAAGGAGTTTTGGGGACTGTATAAGAGAGTTTTTGCGGAGAAGGATGAGGAGGGCAATCTTCATGATGGTATGTTTATTTCTTGTTGTACCCCATATCTCCCCTTTCTTTCTCCATCCAAGTCGTTCCTTATGCATACGTATTTAATTAACCGCCTACAAGCTCGATTAACTGACACACCTCTCTACTCTAGAAGAGATCTACATCCTCGGCGCCAAAGGCAAAAAATCTGACTTCGTCCGCTGCGTCAAGCAGAGCGGCATCACCGGCGCCCCACGTTCGACTGCTCCTTCCCTCCCTACTTCCCTCGAAAAAGAAGCCTCGCATTCTTCCTCTTCTTCGGATGAGTCTGCTTTGCACAGGATGGTTGGCGGTTCTATCGAGCAACGTGTCTGGCCTGATTGTGGGTTGTAATTGCTTTGTTTTTTCAGATGTCAATAGGTCTGTACATCTGGATTCTTGCTGACGGGTATTTGGCTTTTGTCTCGCCCTTAGATGTATGGTTGGTGGAGTGGTGAGATTAGAGGAGTAGCGTAATTAATACACTGAAATGTATAGCGTGAAGTGATGTTTTGATATGTGACCTAGGTTAATTCATGGGCGGTACTTTTTATGAGGTGGGGCTGTTGTAGGTCTACCGACTTTTTCGCCCGATCTTCTTATGGCTTTCAACGGGGCTAAAATTAAGGAATCACTAGGATCTTCTGTGTTTTGGGAATATTCAATTAAGTATTTTTCAAGGTGAATCACATGATTACTTGAAGCGTTCAAGAATCGGCTGAGAATATCCTAGCCTTATCACCTTGTCCATCCAATATATTTATAACTCTTATCAGAACTGTGTCTAAACTGCTATTTCATATTCTCTCTGTGTTTTGAGTACTCAAGTCCTTCGGTCTCTCACTTCCATCTTTGAAAGTCATTGAAATAACTGTATTCTCATTACTACGAGTACTAAGTTATACATCTTTGCGTCTCAGTATATGATGGCTAGAGCTATTCTTATGATGCCATGTTAGATTTGATTTTGAACCAATTCACCAAGGATTGACTTCAAGGTGTTAGAAATCCCAATGATCTTGGCTATTTTTGTACTAATCAACAGGGAAAATGTGCTCAGATCTGATAGCAAAGGGCAGAACGAATTCCAGATGGGATCTTTAAAGGCAGAAGATGTGCTCTTGGAAAATTAGCTTTTTGGTTTTCTTTTCAATACAAACTAAATAAGAGGGTATAATACTATCCCGGCTGCTTGTAATTCGCAATGAACTAGAGGGGAAACACCTCCCAGAGCTACTTCAACCATCGCCTCTTCACCCTTCACCACTACATTCTCCTCCCTATGAATTGAACTCCTTTGATCTCAGCACGTCCTACTCTCTAAACTATAGCAGCATGATGTTGCCACACGGAGCAATGGGAGAGAATAGTTCATACTATTACCGAGGGCAGCTTCAATGGGCAAAAAGCTACTGGTAACGCATTTAATTGTGCTAAAAAAGAAGTATGGTGCATTAAGCTCTCTTGCCTCAGAAAACTTATCTTAGCCATGCTATAGACACGCCCAACATAATCTCACCAGATCAGCGAATGGAGACAAATGACTCAAACATTTTCGAGTCAACTTTCTGTGTTCGGCTCCTATAGTATGCAGTTACCACTGACTCTGTGTCGCATTCATTATAGCATAAATTAACGATGCATGATTCAAATTCTTCCGAAAAGCTGGTTTGTTTCTATCACTTTTGTTCACCTATCCTTAGAGCTACCTCTGGAAGCATGTAGACTGCTGGACTAGAGGCAACCACCACCTCGCACAGTAAGCGAGCTTCCTTAACAAAAGTCGATAGAAATATATACACTTCATCTCACCATTTCCGCGCAGAATCAACCCTACACTCACTCAAAATTAATAACAATCAACCAAGAAAAATTAATTGGTCTCAGACGGAGTCGGACCATCGCACTCGATTAGAGAGAAGACTCAACACTAGTGTAAGAAAACACCCAGTAAGGGCAATCCTACAACATTCCCATATTCCACTAACGCTTCCTAACCACTGGATTTTAAGCCGTTTCTTTTGTGAGGAGAGAGTTGGCATATTGTTGCTTATGATCTAGGTGGGTGGTTAAAAGATGGTTGTGTGGACTTCGGTTGTCCGAGGGTGGGCCGTGAGCCGAGGTTGGGAGGGGGGAGCGCCAAGATTGGGTTTGTGGTGGATGGCTGTTTAGGTCAGTATTCTTGGGAGAATTGGTTTTCGGGTTGATGTGATCTATCTTAACATGATTTATCTCCTCACCCGCGTATAGTCTTGAGTCGCAACTGGATTTTGGGGATTAGTTTGTTCGAACAGTCATTCGAGAACGGTCTATTCTCGATTTCTGACCTCCTTGTTACGTAACCACTGGTCATCCTCATTAGCTCAATATTCTTGTGATGTTGACTAGATACTTCTCTAATTCTGGAACAGCTATCACGAGCATTGGCAGGCTGTCGAGGCTCAACTTTTCGACGAACACCCTCCGCCTCCTTTTTTTGGCAGCATTTTAATCGGGATTCTTGGATTTTGCTAGCCATGGGCAACAGCAAGTCTAATAATTTCTATTTGGCATGTACGCAAGCATCCTAATCGTTTCTCTAAAGGGCGGTCGAGTACGTGGGCTCATCGCATTATTGATCCTTAAGAGGATCATGCTTGAAATCAGCAGTCCTTTTCCAAAGCCATGCGATTACTTCGATTCAATGGGAGGTACAGGCTCTGGTAGCATCATCGCCATCGTGCACGGTCGATTTTAATGACCGCTGTGACTTTATCTACGGCTATCTGGAGATTTTCTCATACGTATTCAACCTCAGTGAAATAAATTCAATAACCGCGCGAGATTTCTCTAATATTGAACGTCAGGGAAAATCTTAGCTCTAGTCACCTTACAGATCCAAAAGATCGTGTGCTCGAGAGGCGAAAATGAAAATGCCAAACTGAAGATCACGGACACTCCAAAGTGCCAAATGTTTGTTACTTCCGACTCACTTCTCGATTGTAACCTAAGTATGGTATAAGTTTGTGTGTGCCACTTGGGCAGAGATTTCTTGGACCGCTATGCTACGAAGTTATAATATGAAACGACTTGAACCCAACTGCAGTATTTGGGAAGCTACTCGCTCGATTCCGCTACGTCTACCTTCTTCGATCCCATACAATTTGGCCAAATTGAAGAGTCTTCTACCGACAGCGAAACGCAATGCAATAATCCTGTGGAAAAAGTACTTAAAGAAGCCAAAGAGACATGGTGATCAAGCACGAAGCGCTGGGTTCCGTGTTTAGCTAGCATTGGCACTGGTCAACTATCGCTCAAACCGTTTGGCATGACCTTAAAAGACATTGCCGAATCTCTACTCGATACAGCCACCGAAACAGAAGATGCCGCAGAGAGATTTCGTGGTACCCTTGACTCGCCGATTAGAGAGTCACCTCTGAACTAGCTGTATTATAGATTCAATGTGTTGAAAGAATCGGAGGATATTGTTGTAGGCAAGTTCGTATTGACGAAGAACATTTGGCGCAAACGATCTTCCGAGGTTCCAGACTTCTCATACGTCTCCTGCTTCTTCAAGGCTAGAAGAAAGAAGCTAGAGAAAGACTCAGGTCGGGATGCTGCTCAACCAGTTGCTCGAGAAAAATGAACTCCTCTATGAAGAACTCCTTCTAATATTCGAAGACAACAGATGAAAGCACGGGAAAGACTTTAAATGGCATGGAGGGTAGCTCGAGGTTTTTCTGCTATGCCCTCTTTCATGCTTTTTGAAAACGCAAAACTATGAAGAAGAGACATTACTCGTGATGTAATAGCTACTCTTCCATAAAAACGGAGTGTGGCACATCCATAGCGACTTACGGGCGGAAGAGCTATATTCTGCAGTGTTAGCAGAAGTCAACCCAGAGACATTGACAGAATGGGATGAGGTATCGCAAGAATCAATCGCTAGATACATCATAACTACCTTCTAAGGCTTGATTGGTCATAAGACCTGCGTAAATTTCATCTTCAAATTGGCAATACAACGAATTACAGCTCCTGAACAATTCTCTTGCTTCAAAATGCCCGGCAAGAATCTCGATTTTCTCACGAGTTACTGCATGTCCTACATCATGATGCCAGAGCTTGAAGAGAAGGCAAGAGAACCGCGACAGGAGATTGTCGCTATATCGAAAGATAAATTCTCAGGAGTATCAGAAGATATAATTAAGTCTCTATTCAAACAGTATCGTTCGTTGATACATGCTTCGAGTCATATACTGGCCCATATGAACATTTAGACAGGCCAATGCTTGCGGTGGTAAGTATGGTACCACTCTTGCAGCTGCTACTTCATCTAGAGTATTACCTAGGGGCACTCTAGAGCTCTTACTCGCTCATGGTGCCCATATTGACCCAATTAGTACTAGTACTGTGTCGGGCGTAGCTGGTACGGCACTGTATCATACAGTGAGCACTTGTTCATCACATAAAGTAGACCTGCTTGTTGAGTACCATACGAATGTCAATGCTGTTAGCAGTGCTGATGAAACCGTGTTGCAAAAGCAACAGACGGAGCAACTCATCTGCATCCAAAGCTCTGATTAAGCATAGTGTAGGTGTTAAGGCTATTGGGGGCAAATATGGCCTACCAACTCCTCAAGGATCATCCGAATCTAATTTGGGTGAGAAAAAGGATAAGGTGGCTGGGTCACTCATTGTGATAGCTTAGCTAAAATAAGCGAGCGGTTATCAGAACGTCTATACCTCTCCTGGTTTCTAGTGAAATACAAAAGTTCAATCTACGGTAAGCATTAGCAATAATATCCCCTCGGGCCTCAATTTGTCCTCTCATATCACTAATCAGGACTTGACCGAGACAGCAGCTAATCTTCTTAGATTGTTGATTAAACTTGGCTGTACATTTTCCATGCTAGATCACTAAAAAATTATTTTCAAGATTTGCGGCAGAACGACAGTAGACCAGCTGCTTAAAACAGTAACAAGCTGTCAAAATACATAGCTCTTCGACCCATGAGATCCCTACGCACATTTGATTACCTTGCTGAAATCTCCTAAACACATATCCCCTAAACACAGGAACCCAGCGCTTATAAAACTATATCCCAGGGAACCTCAAGATATCTACTCAGACAGTATAGTATTAAATCTAGAAATCTCTAAGGACTTACATGAGTAAGTAAACTCCCTACGTAAAAAGCTTCATTTGAGACGGTATGAGAGGGCTGACATGCACTTCTGATACTCTCCTCGGTCAACACATCATGGAATAATGGGTCTAGAACCGTAAAGTAGAATGAATATTTGGGGGGCATTGACCGCTCACCAACGACTCGTCCCTTCATCACGTCGCTACATTAAACTCCCCAAACCCCCTTCCTTGCTTTCACCAGGGAATAGCAGAGCCCGTATTCTCATTCAATATCCACATCTCACACATTGTTCATCCTTCGCCATCAGCCCACACTACCCTCGCAACAGCAATGCATCCGACTGCTATACCCTCCTTATCCCACCCTAATTCATCCCACGACCGCCCTCCTCCATTTAACTCTCTCAACCGACCTAAAATCACCATCCAAACACAACCTCTTCACACACATATCAACCACATCATACTCAATCTTCCTTCAAATCGCCAAATCCACAACAATCTGTACTTCATCCCCTCCCCCTCCTCCTAACCTACCCTCTCGTATCACTTCAATTAACAGAAACTTATATGCCCACGCCACACCTGGGTATCGCAGAAGAATTAGAGGAACATGCTTCAACATCGCCAGAGCGATGTCCCACAGGGCGACAGCCAATTGTAGGAACCCCGAAATGAAAAACGGCGACCAGGCAACGAGGTCATCACAGAAAACTCACGAACAAAAGATAGAAATGTATTAAAAATCTAGTGAACATATCAACCAAAAAGCAACAATGTGCCTCCCTCTCAGAGCTACCACCCTACCACAATATATACTCAGTAGCCTCAACCTCCTACTTACACACATCCCCAAGAATCCCCCGATACCGATCGCAAGAACAGGAAGAATAAAAAGGAGGGGCAAGGTGAACATCAACCAAAAAAACTACATTTGTCATGATATGCATAGAGGATGTATGAATACGCGCCCTGCGCAAGCCGGCCTCTTCCGCTCTTTGCTCGGTGTATAACATCTCAATCTACCGCCACCAAATCCTACTATTCCGCATGTGCAAAATCCAATTCCAAAAGCGCGGGAAGAACTTTCTATCTATATACTAACATCCCGTTTGGTGTGATACCCAAGTTTTCGGGTAATAAGAACGCGCTAGTGAAAGATGAAAGAGAAATATTTCAAAAGTAAATTCGCCATCTAGAAATTTTCTTTGCCCCATGCGAAAGAGAAGCCTGAATCGCTTATTAGTGAACGCCTTTCTGAGGGGGCAGGATGTCTTACCTGGCTCACTATACATATTACACTTGATATGCAACTGACTACCCAAAACCTTAGGACCACAAAAGAAAACACCCGCCTCAGCCGGAGTATGAATCTTCCTCACACTCTTGAAGATCATATCCCAGTTCGGTCTGCCAAAGTTCGTTGGCGCACGGAGACCAGTGATGGCATCGCGGTCCGCGTTTG
This sequence comes from Hymenoscyphus repandus, assembly GCA_001414415.1. Lineage (NCBI taxonomy): Eukaryota > Fungi > Ascomycota > Leotiomycetes > Helotiales > Helotiaceae > Hymenoscyphus > Hymenoscyphus repandus. The sequence continues at coordinate 15,943 of LLCE01000160.1, read as the reverse complement.
CGTCATTGATCATGATGTTCGTCGCGTCGTCGACCTTAATCTTTGCTGTGAGATATGTGTGGATCTCGATGTGGTTGTCCATGTCTTGGGCTTCGATGGCGAGAAGGAGGGAACGGAACCACTCGAAGGAGCCGAAGTCACGACAGATCCAGAAGAAGTAGACTTTGCTGAGACGGGTCTTCTTTTGTGGGTAATTCATGCGGTACCAAATGGATTTTAGGATGGAGGCGAAGGGAGTGACACCAATACCGGCACCGCAGAGCATGGCAATCTCATACTTGAAGACGTCCTCAGATGCAGAGCCGAACGGTCCATCGATGTAGACACGGGGTAGGACTCTTCGGATAGCTGGGTCGACGGTCTCGGTTCCAGGAGCGTTGGTGTTGACACCAACAACTTGCGATGCATCCTTCTTTTCCCCTCTTGGTTTATCAAGTTCGCAACCAAGAGTTCGCCCGACAGCTTTCGTGAAGTCTCCAACCATTCTAATATGGATCGAAATGTAGTCTTCTTCGGGCGCCGAGGTGAGCGTGAAAGGATGGTATTGCCATACTGAGACCTCAGGGCAGCAGAAGAAGATGTATTGTCCAGCTCTTGTCTTGGTGTTCTCCTTCTTGATTTGAATCTCGCAAACGTTACTTGGGTGCTGGACGACCTTGGAAATATACGTCTTGTGTTTGCCACGAATCTCACGCGCGATTCTCTCTGCCAAATAAATATACCCTCCATACATCCAGTATTGCCAGAAGACTCCAATGGCTGACGACCCGATACCGACACAGTAAGGAGCGAAATCAGGTTGAATCATGCAGAAGGCTCCGTGGATTGACCAGAAGACGAAGAACACGACGAACATGTGGTGAGTGTACCAGAATCGCTCGAAGTTCGCACGGCGCATCTTCTCGTAGGATGTGAGAGCCATGCACATGAGGGCGACCAACATGATGTATCCCGTCCATCCAGGACCAGATACGAAGTTCGCGAGCAGAAATCCGCCAATACCCAAGTTGTTCTTTGCGGAAATTTGCGCAAAGTTGTTCCAATGCGCAATGGTGTGAACCCAGGAGAAGAAGACGATCGACCAAGCGGTGGTCATATGGAAGGTAATATTCTTGTCGAACTGTATGATACCGTTGAGAGGTGTTTGTCGAGCCAACGAAATAAGTGTCCTACACACTGGAAACAAAATCATCGCAACATCGAAATGTAGAGTCAAGGCAGCTGCTCTCGCTATAGGATACGTAAGTCCGAACGTACTTCGTGCTAATGTCAAGTTGTCCTTGATCTGGTAGTTCATGAAACCGAAAGAGAAGACCATCAAATGAATGGCCGCGAACACGATAACGAAACTAGCACATCATTAGCCAGTGTTCCTCTTGATTCTTACGATGCAACGCACAATCTTCGGTATCCCTCGTTCACCATCCATCGATCGAATCGTTCCCTCGCATTAAGTTCCTTCGGCCGTTCACCACTCATCTCTCCCGACATCAACATCCGCGTTAAAGGAGGCCATCTTGATCTTTCCGACACCTTCGTCGACGATATGCTCGCTCTGTAATCCATCTTGAATGCGCTTCGTCTCGACACTCCAGGCCCGTGTCGCCTCTAGTTCTTGCAATCGACCCTCCGTCTCGATCCTCCTTTCTCGATTACTCGTAGTTTGGTTGTGGTATATTAAACTGGTTCGATATCATTCAGAGCCTGCTGATATGACAGTAGCTTCCAAATGAGAGAAGAGAAAATAAGTTGTTTGAATGAACGTGGAGGTGTAAAGAGCCTAGAGAGAGAGAGAGAGCGGTAGTCAGCGACGGTCCCAACATCGCAGTATTGTATGAAGATGCGCCCCACGCAAGAAGGGGATCTACAGTGGCTGTTTGACTGGAAACGAAATGAGAGGAAAGATAAGTGTCTCATAGCTACATACCTGTACACAATGCCTGCACTGGTTGGCTGCTTCCAGTTCAGCAATACAATTAAGAAAGTCAATAAGTTGTGTGGCGTGCGAGAGGAGGAGAAGAGCAGCAGCAGTAGCAAAAAGAGAAACAGATAGGAAAGGCTAGGCAGGACAGTATGTACCTGAGCATGGGTGGAGGAGGAAGCGGTTAAGGACAAGCAAAGGGAGGGCACACGCAAAAAAGGTCGTCACGATTATGCGTGATTCGCTGTTTCCAGGCAAAATGTCGTTCGACCGAACGTCTGAGCATCCGCTGAATCCACTCCGGACCCTTCTGGCAAACCAGGCACTGGCCTAACTAAGCCTTGTCGAAACAAGACGGGGGGTTCTTCCCTTCAGCGACGCCATGGCCGAATCGTGGGGTGAGATGGGCGAGGTAGGGTATGGCAGAAGACTCGGAGAATTGTGCCAGTCCTGCCCAAGGAGAGAGGTGAATGTAGGTCAAAGAGCATTGACCGAAGAGGGCGTTGAGGGGCATTGTTCAGTAGCCACAAGCCTGAAGGACAAGTTGATTACCCTGTAGGGCTCCATGGATAGTGGTACGACCGTGTGACGGAATTCTTGCTGACGTGTGTTTGGTGGTGGACGTTGGAATCCACCATCCTGAGGGAGCGCTCGCTATGGAAGGTTGATGGTGGTTTGACCTCGAAAGTCGATTTCTGCTGCAGCGCCAAGATGTTGGAAGAAAGCGCTAACCAATACTATTGGTTGGTATCAAGCGCCCGCTCCCCTTTGGGACAGGGGCAACAGAACTCTGTCGCAGAGACGTTTCGAACCAGGGTCCTCTAACCGCCTGACACAGACGGAGATTGGTTCGTCACCACCACCGAAAAGGCTCATGCTATCAATATCATGGTCATCGTCAACTTCAGGTAATAGAAATGAGAAAGCTAACTATTCCGAGGTGGCTAAATGACATACACTGGGTTTTGTGCCAATCTGGTTATCTCAAAAAGAAAATTGAGTTCCTCCAGTTTAAGCTTTATTCAAGTGACCTGTCTTATCTAGTTGACAACGGCATCACTTGCAGTTTGCAGGAACCACCCAACTCAACCCTAACCTGTCTCTTGTTTGTATCCCAGTGGAAGATCTCTAATGTGAGGGTGGCAACTTGGCAAGAGGCTATTCTTGTTGTCTTCCAAGAGTCTCACAGACCACGTCGTTCGGTGTCGTTGGACACCGATTACCAAAGATTCAAAGATAGGCTTTGCAGATCAACGTCCTCCTCCTGCAGTGCTTCGTCCCAATTTGCCAAGATCGACATAGTTACCAGAGATCCAACCTGCCATCGTTTTCAGCCTCAAAAATTATCCCTCGCAATCATGTGGTTGCGAGTTTGTCTTTGAGGACATCGAAAGGATGAAAGTCTAAGTCCCCTCATTTCCCCAGATCTGAAGTTCTACTATTGCGAAGCGAGTATCCATAGAACAAATCGTCCAAATCGTGGAAGTCTTCTCAACTTGATCTCTCAAAGTAATTGTGTGTGACTGCAAGTCTGGAAGCATCTTTCGGCTGCAGTTACGGGCAGTCACCTCAAACTCCATCCTTCAAGCCTCCCTTCCCAGTAGCAGATCCAGAACAATTAGGTATTTCGTCATCCATTCCCTGTTTAAGCACGATCCCGACCCCGCTTGCCATTCGTTTCAAACAATAACAAACCTCAATCAGCTCATTCTCTCAAGCAAATCTCAAATTTCGTTCAATTCGCTCTGTTAAGTTCTTGTAAATGCTTCAGCAATGTGGACATCCCCACCACCCAACTCACCTCCCTCCTCAACTGTCAAAACACCACCACCAGGTTCCCAATCTCCCATAAAACCACATTGCCTAAAAATCAGCCCATTTTCCAGCATCCCACACATTTCCACCAGCGATCAGACGTGCCACCCTCCCCTCTTCCCTTGTTGATGTTCTCAGTACCCAGCCGCACATCACACAAGCTAAGCGAGTTGGTGGTTTATTGAGGAAAATCATACACGTCAACGTCAGCCACTTAGGGGTAAAAATAAAAAATCGGACGATACTCAGAGCTTGTTTGCTTGGTGGTTCTGGATCTTTGTCTTGGCTGTCCTTCGTATGCCGTATTGTTGGTTGGCAAGATCTCTTGGGAGCTGAGGTCGTCGGCTTTCTTCATACTCCGTTCGGTCACTGACAAGATCTTTTAGAAGCTTCTTGGACATTTCATCAGGTGACCTTTGAATTTGCTGTCTGTTGACTTGGAACCCTCAGTACTTTGCTAAGAAAGACAGGCCTGTCTTCAGAATGCTTCTTCAACCATAACTCAATAAATCCCAAACATCCGTCGAACCTGCCACAACAATTAACCCCTACTATCAACATGATAATCAACCGTGCAACAAGAATACAAGAACTACCCTCTCAATAGCAATCACTCAGTCTTGAAAATTCCAATCAGTACCACTCCCAATCACGACCCATCTAATCCTCCAGACCGCACCAACATCTCCAATACCAGAGCCAACAATCTCACAACCACCGTCACTCCCTCTCCTCCTCACACACTCACAAACATTCCGAAATCTCCCATTCATCCTTCCCTATCCCATCCCTAATCCACCCGATTCATTCACTCCCACCCATCCATCCATCGTTTCGAAACCCACGAAACACCTCACGCACCTGACGTTTGACACCAATAACAACACCAAACGCCCCACACCCCATATCAATAAAGCGTATCGCCACCTAGAAACAAGAATACCTTTCGAAACCCTCATAAGTGTTTCCGGGAACGCGGAAAAGGTAGAGGAAGACCCTAAGATAAGTGCCGATTTCCGAATCCCGCGCAAAACAGAAGGAAACAAGCAATGTAGAAATCGGATGAGATGAGGTTAAGCACCGCGTCCAAGTGATGTTGCTACCGGTATCATCGTATAACATGCGAGTTGCAGTGTCGCCGAGAACTGGTTGTCGGCTGTCCTTGACAAGTAAGAGAAAAAGTAGCTTACAGGCAGCGTGTGCGTACCAAATATCAAAAATGAGGCTGTTTTGGGCAATACGGAGGTTCAATTATTGACCTAAATATGAACGTAAAGTACTGACCATCGATCGCATAAAATACGTACTGGAGTTTGCAAGGAAAACGTGAATAATCTGCCCCGGATGCGACGAACATATCTATTTCCCTCCAACCAAACACAACGATGCTATGAAGTAGTCCCCTTATGTCTGCCAATCTTCCTGCCCTTTCCCTTCCCTCCCCTCATACCGTCCTGTATCCTCCCAAAGCTGACAGTACCGTGTGACTGCCGCCGCTACTCGATGACGTAAAACCCGGACCAGAATTGTTGTGCATGTTGACGCCAGCTAAAGACCACCGTGACTCGTGAAAGAGAACCCCGTCAGATGTTGTCCAATGCTAGATTGCGTACTTTCGGGTCCACTCTCGTGCGGTTGCCTCGTATCTGGAGCGATCGGTCTTGTAGACGTGTGCGATTTCAGGTACGAGAGGGTCATCGGGGTTGGGGTCTGTAAGCATGGAGCAGATGGAGAGAAGGACTGTCGCATGTTAGGAAAATTTTGTTGGCACCGAAGAGCAGATTTATTCACCTTTAGAGATCGTCAAGGCGGGGGACCATTGATCACGCAAGATGTCTAAACAAATAGATCCGTTCGAGTTGATGTTTGGGTGGTAGATTCTGGTGGTGAAGTTGACCTTCGGTGGCTTGAATGGGTAGTCGGTAGGGAAATGAATTGCTAGGAAGAAGACACCGCCTGAATATGGTGAATCAGACTATAGCAAGTCAGTAAATGCATTCCTGGTATTTAATCTTGTCGAGGTTCAGCCTCGTCAGTCTGACGGCGGGTTGTGCCGAGGGGTTGAGACGGAGAACAGATAAGAAAATTGTACTCACAGGACCCATAATGGTAGCTTGCCAGTGGAACTATCGAGCGATAACATGTCAGTATTTACTATCCATCATCGTGTTTACGGCTTGCGGTAGTCTTGTCGTTGGTTTCGTTGGGTGGTACTCCCGCCTTAGCGGGGGGCAAACATACCAAATCATCTCCTTGAGGGCCAGCGGAGCACGAAGACGGTGGGTCACTATATAAGAAGAGAGTATCAGCACCATGGTCTTCCACAGAATTGATCGCAATCTTGAAGATATTGACAATCGGATTTTGGGACCCCGCTTGCGCAGGGCACCCCACCTCGACCGCCTATTTTGATGGTGACGGTGAGGCAAAAGGCATAAACGTACCGACCCAAGTCTGTAAGTTCCTTGTTAATTCTCTTCAACGCCATTATGCCGGTCTGGTGAGGTTAGGATGTGGTCGTGGAAGTTGTGTCGTAGTTGGTGCCGTCGAAGCGTAGCGCACTGAAAGAAGTTCTGTGTTGTCACTGTTAGCCACTAGTATCCGCGAGAGCCGCAAGGGTTTGCAGGAACAATGGTGGGGTATGCGACGTACGAGAAGTTGATATGAGGTCGTGGAGTGGGCTGGATGGTGTCGTTGGTGGTGAAAGTGAGGAATTTATGAGGGTGGAAATACGAAGGAAAGAGTGGTGAAATGCTGCCCAGGAATGGATGGATTCTGGCTGGCGTTAAATCGGTCTGGGTAGGCGCAGAGACTTTAGCGAGCGCGAGCGACTTCCAGGTTGACCAAAAGATGACTGTATGTTCCTCAGCTTTTGCACAGCAGAACAGCGCTTTCGAATCAAACAAGGCCTTCGATATGATTCTTTCACAGCTACTGCAAGTCCAGTGGCTGTTACACAAGACATATTTGTTTGGCAAACATGGTTATTTATTGACGTCTATTTCGGGTCCTCGAAACCGAGGCCGACCTTCCATTTGCCGACATGACGTCCTCATAGCACTCCGAAGACGGATAAAGCTCACTTTTACAGGCAAAACAGACTTTTGCATTGTCACAGTTAAATATATCGAGAGGCTGTTAGCTATACAATTATTGGTATGGATTTTATTGTTTCTTTTGCGAACATCTATACAAATGCTTGGATGCCAGTGATAGCACGTCCAAGGATGAGACCTCGATTTGTCAGCATCAAGTACATAAAAAATCAGAGAAGAAAACTCACTGTGAATGTCACTTTGCCCCTCATATGTTTGAGTCACAAAAAGATTCGCCACATGTCTTCCAATCCCATACTCATCACTCACAGCGTTACCCCCGAATATCTCCTGCAACACCCGTGCGTTTTGAAGAGCACGATCACAGTTCTGTCTCTTGATCATACTAATCATTTCTGGTGCCGCCTCTCCTTGATCCTTCAGCCTTCCAACCTGAACACAGGCAAGTGTTCCAAAAGCCGCGTCTGTAGTTGCGTCGGCCAACTTCTTCTGGACTAACTGATATTTGGCAATTGGATTTCCCTTGAACTGCTTTCTTTCCAAAGCATATGTTCTTGTTCTAGAAATACAATCTTCTAGAGCACCAGTGACACCCCAAGCAATGCCATATCTCGCGCTGTTCAAGCATGTGAATGGCCCTCGCAAACCCTCCACATCAGGAAACATATTGGCTTCTGGTACGGGACACTCGTCCATCTGGATCATACCCGTCAATGATGCTCTAAGTCCATTCTTGTCCTTGATGGCTGGTGTCTCTAAGGTTCCAGGTGGGCACTCTGATCTTTCCACCAAGAAACCACGAATCTTTCCGGTTTCGTGGTGTTTCGCCCAGACCAAGAGTACATCTGCTATAGGAGAGTTGGTGATCCATGTCTTAGACCCAGATAACGAGAGATACCCTTTCTTAGTGGGGTGTGGCTTCGCTGTGGTCTCCATGGAGCCGGGATCGCTGCCATGATTCGGTTCGGTGAGTCCAAAGGCGCCCAATAGCTTCCCCTTCGCCATTTTGGGTAGGAATTTGTCTTTCTGTTCTTGGGTACCAAACTCATCAATCCCACCCATGACTAGGGATGACTGAACCGACATGCCGGACCTATAACCACTATCCACGCGTTCGACAGCTTTGGTGATCAATCCAGAGGCGACATTAGAAACTCCTGCACAGTCGTAGCCCTGAATGGTCGCGCCTAGTAGCCCAAGTTCGCCCATTTCTTCAAGGATATTCTTGTCATAGTGTTCGTCTCGATAGGCCTCTAATCCACGATGTTAGATATGGGCAATTGTTGGTCATGGAACTTACGGAGAACCCTTGGAAGCATGCGCTCTTGACAGTATGCCTCTGCCGTCTCGGATATCGCCAACTCCTCCTGTGTAAAAAGGCTCTGCGCATTCAATGGGTCTTCCCAGTTGAAGGGCTGTGGGGTAGCGTGAGCAGCATATCCTCTCGCGAATACTGCTCGAATGGCAGAGGGAGACCGCCTCGTGGCATTCCGAAGAATAGATTTGTACATCTTTGAATATTGAGAAGGCGCTATAATATTGGCAAAGGAAAATTCTGCATTAACAGATGAAGAGCCATTATATGTCCATACTTGAACTGGCAAACCGGCAACTCTCCCCGCGCTACTTGCTGCTCCGAGGTTGCTTATGTAACGATGCTATACTCCACTTCGGCGCGCCCAACATAATTATATCATCATATGCTTCAACTTGCCATCTTTTTCATTATGAGCTGGGATCAAGTTGTTAGAGTGTTAGCCTCTCTATACTACAGTCACTACTTGCGAGGAGCAATAATCCACGGACTTCGGAATTTCTTTGGGACCTTTCAGCTGAGTTAAAGTTCTTACCTGTACCTTCCTTTCGACTTCAAAGTAGAATCTCATAATGTGTCCTCTAGGTGCTCGATATCGCTAGCAGAAGCTCTAGGTACCTCGTTACCTCTTTTCTGTTGTAGGTATGAGATAAGCTAGCTCGAAGCTGGTAGCTTTGCGTCACGGTCTTTACCTTGTTAATCCAAAGGTCCCATGACCTTCTTCGAAAGGAGATCTTGTTTGGCTTTTTTTAATGCTTATCACCAACAATCTTCTATTATCCCATTTGACATTGCATTAAAACATCTGAACCCAATCCTCATCGCCAAATGTTGGTTTTTACGAAGGTCATATACTGGTTGGTGAGCTGCGCCGCCAATGACATAAATCAAAAATGATACCTCCTTCTGGCACTTTTTCTAATTATCTCACATGATGTTCTATTCAAAAAAAATGCCGGATGCAGAGATCTTCTCTATGTTTGGTAAATTTATCTGTCTTGTTTTACTGCTTTTCGGCACTTCTTCAGCAGAGCCGACATGTTACTTTCCAGATGGCACTATAGCCACTTCACATCTCGTCTGCGACGATACTAGTCGATTCTCGACATGCTGTCCGCCCAAATTTGCGTGCGCCAAGAATCATCTGTGCCAGAAGATACCAACTCTCACACCAGATGGGCCCAACAAGACAAATTATCTCAGAGCAAGCTGCAATGACAAAACCTACAAAGACGAATCTTGCATGAGCGAATGTAGCAATAGCACGAGTCCGCTCAACGAGAACGCAGCTGGGGTCAATCAGGTGGGGAATTGCTCTTATTTTGGTACCACAGGTTACTTCTGCTTGAATTCTGTGAACACCAATATGTTCGAGACCAATTGCAGTCTCGTCAACCCATACTTTTTGCTTCTCGGAAGTCGCGGACGTAAGTGCTCTAGGACCTAGTGTCGGAAGTGATAAAGATGCTGATGATGACCGATTAGCATTGAGTGATGAAGTGTTTACAACGGTTGGCCTGTCTGCCTCCAGTTCAAGTACATCAACAAGCACGAAAAAAGCATCGGACGTTCCAGAGCAAACAAATGCTACCTCCAAATCTTCGACTTCGACTTCAACCCAACCGCCAATCGTCATATCAACTGTTGTACCAAATCCTAGTTTATCTTCCACCTCAATTCCCACCTCGAATTTGGGCTCCCAGACAACAGGAGAAAGTAAAAGAAGCACTGGCCTTGCCGTTGGTCTAGGTTTGCCAATGGGATTAGGGCTTATCGGGTGTATTTCGTGGTTGCTATTGAGGTTCTGGAGACGACATAGCAAGAACCCCTCTGAAAGCAAGGATATCAACGGCGGGACAAGAGATGGAACGGTGGAATTAGGAACTTCAGAAGATAGTGACATGATTTTAGAACTTCCAGCACCGAAGGATACGTTAGAGATGTCCACCGAAAATAATTGCGAAATAGTGCGTGAATTAGACGGGAAAGACGGCAATAGATTCCGACATGAACTTCCATGATGAAGATGATTAGGCTTGTCCGTATGCTAGTTTGATGATGAAAGTTTCCAGTCACTTACTTCTTGTAAACCCTGGCCCTGCTGTAGGATTTATAGCGGCGTGTATATCTAATGAAATCTCAATAACTGGACCTCTTTTAAGAGAGCACGTAGATTGGTTAGTCAGCAACTCAAAAACTAGTGAATGGCTATAATCAGGAGGTCATGAGTAACTTACGGTTGAATGTCGGCTTTTCTGCACTTGTAAAATGATGCCTGCACTCAACGCGAGATCGCGCTTGGTCGCGTCACCTCCGTCATTCCAGATTGCAAAAAAGTACGACTACCACCCAAAACCCGCATCAGATCACCAGAACCAACAATATGGGTATCAAACATCTCTTTCCAATCATCAAGGATGAGGCTCAAAAAGCAGTCACGGAGGGCCAGATCAAGGATTACTTTGGACGGAAAGTAGCTATTGTAAGACTATGATCGAGTCAAACTTAATTGGCGTCTTGCTAACTTCTGCTTAGGATGCGTATGCGAACATAATCTGCACCTTGGGACGGGCGCTGACATCTCTCTAGCTCCATGAGCATCTACAGTTTCCTCATTGCGGTCCGATCAGGTGGAGAGATGTTGACAAACGAGGATGGAGAGACAACCTCCCATTTGATGGGGATGTTCTACCGCACACTGCGCATTGTCGACAACGGCATCAAACCAGTCTATATATTTGATGGCGCCCCACCTAAGCTCAAGTCCGGAGAACTTGCGAAACGTTATCAAAGAAAAGCTGCAGCTACGGAAGGATTGGAGGAGGCGAAGGAGACCGGTACCGCAGAGGAAGTTGAGAAGTTCTCCCGCCGAACCGTTCGAGTCACAAGAGAACACAATGCGGAGTGTCAGCGTCTCTTAAAGCTGATGGGCGTTCCTTACATGATCGCTCCCACCGAGGCTGAGGCGCAATGTGCTGCGTTGGCTAGAGCTAAAAAGGTTTATGCTGCTGCAAGTGAGGATATGGACACTTTGTGCTTCGACTCTCCCGTCCTGCTACGGCATCTTACATTTAGTGAACAAAGGAAGGAGCCAATCCTGGAAATCAACTTGGAGAAGGTTCTTCAAGGTCTCGACATGGACCGGAAGATGGTACAGCAAATTCAAGCATGTGTGCGTACTTTCACTAACAGTTTTTAGTTCGTTGACCTCTGTATCCTCCTTGGTTGTGATTATCTCGATCCAATTCCTAAAGTTGGTCCGCATACAGCTTTAAAGCTCATCCGTGAGCATAAAACCCTCGAAAACTTTGTCGCATTCGCCGAAAAGACGCAAAAGTTCGCAATTCCAGAAGACTGGCCATATGCCGATGCTCGCGAGCTATTCTTTAATCCCGATGTCCGAGCTGCCGATCACGAGGAATGTCAATTCAAGTGGGATGCGCCAGATGTCGAGGGGCTCATCCAATTCCTTGTAGTTGAGAAGGGTTTCTCTGATGACAGAGTCCGAGCCGGTGCAGCTAGATTAACGAAGAATCTAAAAATCGGCGAACAAACGAGAGTAGACGGTTTTTTCAAGCCAATTCCGAAGACGGAGGAGCAGAAAAAGAGTCTCAAGCGGAAGGACGATGCAAAGATCGAGGAAAGGAGGAAGAAAGTGAAGGAAGAGAAGAAAGAGAAGAAGCAAGCAAAGGCCAAGCCAAGAGGAATGGCATAATTTGATGACTGTAACATTTGCTTCTCCCTCTCTGGTTTTACAACATGCTCCTTTGGCGCGAGGGATACGGACCGGTACACATGGTCGGATATGTATTTGATAATGATTTATGGGTATGGGCATTATTGCTTTTCAGCGGTGAATATTAAACATCAAGATAGATACCCAAGACCAATCTTGGAATTGCAATGGGCACTGACATCCCCTCTGTGCGTATCATAATGAGGATAAGTATTCTGGTTAATATTGCTTATCCCTCTGTTTTGCTCTTTCCTTTCTTGTTCTCATTATGTTTACATATACAGGGAAGGTGAAACCATTACGTGTTTTTCTCTCTGTGGTTGCAGATGTGTTGGTTGTTGTTTTGTGCATTGTTCTGAGATATTGAATACAATCCTATCTTTCGAATATAAATATCTTCCCATCGTATTTTCAAGAGTGATATGGAAATGAGAAATCCCAGTTAAGTCCTTGTGAGTCTATTCTAACTTCATTTTAGAAACAGTCGGCTTCATGGCCAGGCCCAAATTCTTTCACTATTGTCGAGAATTTTACTGTCGTGGATAACTTCTCTGCTGCCCGTTGCTCTGGTGGTGGGACTACGTGTGTATAAAAGAATTGCAATATAGTAATATGAAAACTACAAACAGAAAAAAATGGGAACTCAGTTCACATGATTGGCGACTGACTGCCTCTTCTTTTTGTTTTCATAGAGTTGACGCTTTAAATCGTTTCCCTCTGAATCTGATGGTGAATGGGAATGTCCGTTAGTTAGTTGATTGAGACGATTGGTTATTTGATGTTATTTATATGACTTCATAGGGCTTCATGGCTAAAACGGGTTTCTCATCCTAGTTTCCTGGAACAGAGACTTGATATTCCTTTTAATTCACAAAGCCTCCAAACGTTATAATAGATATCGCAGGTCATTTCGGCTCTTTACAATGACCGCAAAAAAATTGTTGATTTATGTCCCTAACAAGGGGGAGATAGGTCATACTGGGACTCGAACCCAAGTCTCCGGAATCAAAATCCGACGTGCTAACCAGCTACACTATACGACCCTCGATCGGGTTGATTTAATTGGATGAGGGGCTGCCTGTGGTTTCTTAGATTATGTCGCAAAGTTGTAGTGGGTGGCGGGCGGTGGATAGAGTGTGGGGACTAAGTGCTTTATGGAGTGGAAAAGCGGGGAAGAGACACAAATTTCCTACAACACTCCTCTTTAACTAACCAGTTGAGAAGTGTAAGTGATGTGCAGGGAATATTGAGCGTAAATTACGAACATGTTGGCGGGTGTTGTGAGGGAATGAAGGTGAATAGATGGTGGTGTGTTTGTTACTTGCCATGAGATAGCTTGGCAAGGTAATGTTGCGCGTTTAATCGTCCTTAGTATTCTTGTTCCCAAGGACTCTATGCTGTCTGAGTTCTTTATCATCAAATACCTAGGTCTGTTGCTTAGTATTGATCATGTTCTTGATCCAAACTCAGCTCTCGAAAATCATAACATTATTACCAGATTCGTTGAACAGGTTAGTCAACCATGTCTCACGTTTAGTAAGAACTGCCATCTTCAAATAGTCCTACAGTCCCTTGAAGGCTGTAAGAATATCTTGTTTCTTATTACTCTATTCCAGATAAATTATACAATGAACATACCGTCAACCGATCGTCGCAGTGAGTGTTTGAAGGATTTAAAACAAAGGGCACTTAGTCCAGTGTCCTTGTCTTTGTTGAACCAGTCTTCTTCCAATAGTCCTATTCGTGAATATCTGACCAATCAGCCAAAAGTTTCATAAATCAAATCCCTGAAAGGTTGAATAGAGATTCACCTTTTACTTCTTATGTACCAAATGACCTAAGAATCCACTACTTAATTTCTGCTTCTGACTTCGTGCTCAAACTCTCAGATCCCAAGATATTTAGTGTACTTGATCATGAACACTTCTTTAGTTACATATTAAGAACGCCATGCATATAGTAACTTCATGACTACCTAATCTCAACATTGAACTTTGATTATATAGGCCTCTTTTGTTTCCAAATCTTTTCCTATTGTCGAGTTAGCTATGTTGTCGAAATAGTACTGCCGTCAGAAGTGGAAGTGTCATTCACATTTCTACACAATGTGTAAAAGTGATGTTGTAAGATGTTCTAAATTAGATGAAGAAACTCTGAAGTATACCATTAGCAGAAAGATTTCATTGGAGTTTTAGTCATCCACATGCGAATCTTGACATACACAGAGCGGTAGCTTGATTATCTCGTCTTAGTAGGATACGCTAGCTATTTATGCCGAGTAGCAGTCATAGTGAAATCCATCATCGAATGTGGCCGAGTGACTGGAAAACGGGAATCTCTTGAACTCCTTTTTATTCTTTCCTTGATTAATAAGACACTTCTTTCATGGGTAACAGAACCTGATGATCGCAAGGAAACATGACATCCTCTTCTAGACCAAAACAAGACCATCTTCATACTCCCATACAACTCAAGTTCAAAAGCCACTACATCCAACTCTTTAAAAACTGTATGAAGCCCCACAAGGCCTGAAAATCTCCCATCCCCACCTAAAGTCGGACTCTAACTCCCTTCTCGTCCCCCTCCCCGTCCCACAATAAAACCCTCGCTTAACCACTAAAGCAAAGCTCTTCCCCCACAAACCTCCCACATTTTCTTGCCATCATATATTAAAATGTACAAATGCTTTCATCCAATAGGAAATAAGCATCCTCCGTGGCGCAATTGGCTAGCGCGTTCGACTGTTAATCGAGAGGTTCCTGGTTCAAGCCCAGGCGGAGGAGCGAGGTTGAAGCTCCCCTGTGGAGCTTCCTATTTTTTGCTTTCTTCAACTGTTTTCTTCGCCGATCGATAGGTACATAGATAGACTTATGACAGAGTTTCTTTTTTTTTCTTGGCTCACTTTACGTCTGGTTTTTTGAGGGGTTGAAACTTCTCGTTTCTATTGAATATTCTTTATAGATAACACTTTCTTTCTTCTACCTTCGGCAGAAGTGCTCAGCATACATAATTCAACTTATCCTCACATCACAGACTAAAACACAGGGTCTCCTCCATCTCAAGTATCCGTTACGCACCTCATCCTGTAGAAAAGGAGTGATTCAAGTACAACAGCGTAGCCATCTAAAGCCAAAATCAGACGTCCTAAATCCCATTCTCAACATAGCTACGAGAAACCATTGATCTTTAAATGATAGCTTCACGACACCGTGCTACTCACCATCTCAGACTGCTCTGGTGCTTAAGTATACCGAGACTTTGGACTCATCTTGGATGCTCTTCCCACGCCGGATTAGAGCCGATATACCATTCCAACGTGATGCTAAAGTGTACTCGCGAACGTAAGCGAGAACGCTTGACTCCGGGCTCCTCTCTGGGTTTTCTGGGACAGACTGGCGGAAGCATTGTTAGACAACAATTCGCTGGCACGAAGTATAATCTAAAGGCTCGCTCGCATCTTTCGGAATCAATGAAGTTCCATATCCTTTGACGTCTCCTTCCCTCTCCTTGCGACGTTCCTGGGAGGTATTAACCGAGAACTAAGATCTGACAATCTCCTATTAGTTGCAGACGCATCACGATCGCTGTATTCCGAAACAGCAATTTGGACACATCGAATACAATTTCTGACTCTATATTTAGGATGTCGACATCTTTGCGTGTCGTGGTTTTCCGCTTGAAATGCCTTGTTGTTCTGAAAAACTAAACCGTGTTCTGTTGGTCCCAACTACTCGGTACGACCTTCACTTCTATCTTCTGGCTGCATCTCCCTCTTCCTATTTGATGAAAAGCGACAAGTTGGCATTATCGCCTATGTTGTTTGAAGACAGGCTGGCTTCATACAACATCTCTGTGACTTAATTCCTTATATAAACCCCATCTTCCTTCCCACCCCCCTCAACTCTCCTTCAAACCCAAACCCTGACATCTCTCTCACTTCATCACATAAACCCAATCTCCTCAAATCTTCAAAACTCACCATATCTAAACACTCTACCACATCTCACCACCCCACAATGTACAACCCCCTCATCCTCCTCCTTGCCCTGCTCCTCCCTGCCCTCCTCCTCCCCACGACCCTCTCCTCCCCAACCCCCGAT